>PVJX010008478.1:0-65384 GCA_004027295.1 Dolichotis patagonum
ACACAATCATCAATGGGCACAACTTTGGAACAGATAGATATTTGCACCATCTCAGAAAAAATTCTCTCATAACCACATATCTGAAGGAACCTTTCTTTTTTAAGGCATTGTGAAGTTTCACAAAAATTCTTAAATATTCTCACTGTCACTGAGGTTTTTAACAATATGATGAAGAAAACACAGAGAACACAAACAAAAAAAACCTCTGAGCTGAAATAGAGGCCACAAATTAAGTCTCATATTTGCCTTTAATCAGTCCCCAAACCTTACACCAACCACTTTTTAACTCTCTTGGCCTCAATTTCCATGTCTTAAAGAAGTAACCACACTAGATTATTTTTAGGCCCCGTGTGACTTTAAATGAGGGGAAGTGCATATACTTTTGAAAACTTCTTTCCAAACCCAGCACAGATGCTTTAAACTTGAATAGCTGGATCCAAAAATCTTGGTGTTCTCTCTGTATCTGCTAAGCTGATGAAAGCAGATGATTTGTCTCCCACCAGAAGCAAGTGTAGTCTGATGTCTCTATCAAACAAGTTGAATGTTCAAGAAAACCACTTGTATTCAAATGTTTTTACATTCCTGTTTTATCACTTAGAGAAAACATTTTAAACTAACATAATATCATTATTTTTAACTTTATTTTATTTCACACATAATTTTAAGAACTGAATATTTTGTAATATATTTTTATAATAGCATGTAGTTTATTGCAATTTCACCTTTTCCTTAGTGTTTCCAAAATACCAAATCATTTTATGATAGGTATGAAATAGTTAATAAGTATTACTAGAGTGTGGACTGAAGATATAGGAGAATATTTTGGGTTTAGTGAAGGGAGGAGTAGAAGATTCAAAGAAAAGAAATAAATGACTCCAAGCTAAAAAATAAAGGTGAAAGATTATGTTTCCATTTATTTAAAATAATTTTGTGCATGTATGTGTGTACATACATCTAAGCATAACTAGAAGAGTTTAGGTGAACGAATTCATCTTCTACTAATACATAAAAATAACTAAATGAAACACAGAAGTGCAAATTGCAGAGCAATGTATGAGCTAAGTAAATTCTGGTAACACACACTTGTGTGTATACATTTGGGGGTGTTTGGATGAGTAAGAAAAACAAGGCCAAAGTGTATCTTGCAGTTAATATACATTATTCAACATGGATAAGATTTTGTGTTAGTGAGTTGAGGTGAAATAGAAAATTTCTTGTTCTACTCAACTCTGAGTTCTTTAATTTGACTTAATGTATGCATTTCTTTTATAATTTTAGAAGTCTTAAATTAGATGCAAAGATAAACCTATGGTATTTATTAATTTCTTCTTTAGTATATAAGAAACTCTAATTAATGAATCTTTAATATTGTATCTGTATTTAGCTTGATTCTCAAATCACATATATATATTTCATTAAACTTTATATATAATAAATATATATTTCATTAAGTTTTGAAAGTATTTTTAAATATTTAAAAATGAATAAAATGCAGTTAAATATTTTCTCTGATTAAAAATGAGTTTCTTGGTTTTGAGCCCATTGCATATTTAAAGCAATTGAAACAGCAGGCAAGATAAACAAATACAGTGATCATCAAACATTACTGTGCTTATATTAAATTTATCAAAAGTCTTTGTCTATACATGGTCACTATATTTTGGCAGGGTGATAGCAATACTTAGATTTCATTTTTTGGCTTCAAAGCAGGTGTGTTTTAATACATTTTATGGGTTTCAATATCTTTTTTTTGAACCTAAATGAAGAATGCATTCCATCTCTGGCCCCACCAAGTGACAACATCTGAATATTCAATAGACTTATTTTTTGAGGTCTACCACTTGCTTGCCTCTTTGACACTATATCAAATCTTTGTTTTGCATTTGATTTTGTTTGCCTGTTCATTATTGTACTGACAAGATTTCTTTATTTTTAATTAAGAATTACACGTGTTTTTGTAACTCAATTTCTTTTTTCTAAATTTTACGTGATGAAAGATTTGATTGTGTAGTTTTATACATCCCACAAATTATGACTGTATGGCATTGTTCTGTTCTCCTGTTATTAAAATATTAGTTAGGAATACATTATTAATGTCATGTTATAAATAGACCTCATCCATGGAATTTATGTCTTAGAAGATGAGGGAATGATTCTGAAAATATAATCCATATCATTAAAACATTGCCCTATTTGCAATTTTGATTTATGATTGAGTTCTTTTCTGCTATAATGAGAGATTATTGTTGATGACCGGTAGTCCTATACTTGTAAGATTCTTTGCCTCACACAATTTATCATGTTCACTGTTTTCTGCTTGCACAATAAAAGTATACAATCTGCAACTTGTAAAAAGACATAAACTCAATAGAAGCAAAATGTTTATGTGTACTGATGCTGCTTAATGTCATTAACACTAAACATAATGTTACATAATTCTTATTTTTTAAATTTTTTTATTATTTTGAAGGTAGTGAAATACAACAGAGCAAGACAGAACAAAGCCAATTGAGACAGTGCAGTGAAATTAGTATAGAACGTCACAACATGTTACCAGGACAACAGTAATAGGTACCATAGTATATCTCGTTATCTTCACAATATTTGTTCTTTCAAATAGGTGTAGCAAAGTCAAACCAAATATAGAACATTATAGAACTTATCAAAACAGAATATTGAATGGAGCAATATGATTAATCAGAACAAAGCAAAACAACAAATATTGTTGAAGGCAACAATATTTGCCTTCAAAGAGATGGTAGAAGGAAATCCCCCCTATTTGCTGTAATACATATGAATGCATATGGTCAACCTCCTAAGAGATGCTCAGACCTCTGGCTCCCATTTGGTAATGGGGGGGATGGGATGTTTGATTCTCAGCCTGTGTGCTGGTAGGCTCACGGCTGCCCACCAGGGAAGTGAGCAGGTTGCTTGGTTTCCCAGTGCCCTAAGTTCCAACATGGCGCAGACTCAGGAGACACTGGCTGGTTGTTTCTCTGAGGTGGCAGCCACTTGCTGAAGCCATGGCTGCTTACCAGGGAGGTGAGCGGATTGCTTGGTTTCCCAGCAATCTAAGTTCCAACATCTACATAGTTATTATCGATTAATAATAGTAATACATATTAGCAAAGGTTGTATGTTAAAATAACTATAATCTAAAGCATAGCCTTTAATATATACTCATCCTTTGCAAAGATAAAATGTTTTCTACAATATATTAATTAATAATAACATTTTATGAGCTCAACTTTTGTCCACTATTCAAAATGTTAATTAAGATTTTTTTTATGTGGAACATCTTTTGTTGTTTTTCTTTTGTAGTGTAGGTTTACAGTACAAAACAGTGATGTTTATTTTGGGAGCTGGTATGTGAACATAACATATCTTGATGGCTATCTTTTCCTGTACCTTCTCCTCTCTCAGTTATCTTTCCCATCTCCAGTAGTCTGTCTCCTTGTTTCCTACTGTCTCCCCATTATTTGATTCATTCATTTACTTATATGTTGTTTGTCATATGAAAGAAGCAATGTAATATTTAACATGGTTTAAATTAAGATGAAGTATTTTCAATGCAACCAAGAGAGGATTAGTATCAAGAATATAGATTTTTAAAACTCCTACATTTCATTGAGAAAAAATAACAATTTAAAATAAAAATGTCTAAAAAATATAAGCAAGCATTCTTTATGCTTGTACTATAAGATCTCAATATCAGATCACAGAGACAAGTTCCATATTAACAATAATTGCATAACAAAAACATTGAACCTTTTTAGAAAACAGAAATACAAAACTAATAAGATCAGGTTGGAAAATTTAAAGAAATCTCATAATCTCCAGTGTAAACAAGAAAGTGGGAAATCACATTTTCTGTGCTACTCACAGGTGAGAGGGAAATGTGAGTTGATCTACCCCTTTTAAAGAACAACCCAGGATCAGCCTTGGGTAAATAAAGCACAGTCGCTGTTTTTCACACTTTTTGTTTTTATGTGTGTATGCATGTATAGTTATGTCCCCACAGTTTGTGATGAAGCTGTAGCCTAATAAGCCTATTATAAGTAGAACAAATTCTTAAATCAAAATGCATCTAATACACTTAATGCACCACACATCACAACTCAGAACCAAAGAGCACTACACCATAAAGCATTGCCAGCCTGCTGTGAGACCCTGCATGTGGCAGCCAGATAAACAGAGGACATGAGTAAGATTGCACAGGATCATTTCCCATGTAGCTATTACATTCTATGGACAAGAAAATCCATCTCCTGGTACTATGACAACAGGTAAAATAAATACAGTTTTACTCCTCTATTACTGCTTTGTCTCTAATGAACAGTATGGTTTTGGAAAACAATCTAAGAAGACTGGAGTCTGAGATACAACACTAGTATACCCTGTCACTCCAGGTCCAGAACACACAGAATCTACACAAAGCAAGCTGTGTGGCAGGTGATCTGATTCCCCCTGTGTTATAGGCACAAAGCATGCAAGGAGCTTGAACTCCCAAAGCTGTGCTTCTCGGTGTCAGATTCCATAAAAAGCCTCCTAGGACAAAGCTGGACCAGAAACGACGGATTAGGTGGGAGAGACCACTTCATATAGCCAGGACCAGTGTCCTCCTTCTTCCTTCAAGCACTTGTAGGTCTTTGATAGATTTTTCTCAAGAACTTCTTGGCCCTCTGTCTATACCTTCCTACCAGGAAGCTGCTGTAACTTTAGATAATCATTTTTCTTCAGGTATTTCCAGGAGCCCTCACAAATCTTTTCAGAGATGCTTTTTTTCCGTGACTCAAGATTAATTGCTGATTTCTCATTGAAAAGAATGTGGAACAGATGTGTGCTTGTGTTTGCATAAAATGACACACAAGACCCTAGGCCAGATATGGAGTAAACATAATCCAAAATAATGTCTATTCAACTCTATGCCTTCTGCTTTTGTTGCTCACCATGCAGCTGCCTGAATCTCTCCTAAAGTTTTATTTTGTAAATCCCTCCAACCAAATTTTACTCCTCTTTCTGGTAACTTATTGTACCTTCCATACTACGCTGGACTCCACAGGATTTCTGCAACCCTCCCTTCAACACTGTCCGCTATAGGAAACAATGTTAATCCAATGATGAACCACTGCTTGTATGTTACATTTCATTATTCAGATAAGACTTTGTCTAGATAGTTTGATTTTTAAAAAGTAAAGGAAATTAAAGAAGTGGGCTGACACACATTTAAAGATTAAATAATTAATGATACAAAAAGTTCTTATAAATTTTTAAGGTTGTCCTTGATCACAGAATTTAAGTGGTATCTTTCTGATTTTAAAGTTATTTAATGTGCCTCCTACTTAACTATCTCTTAGAAATGCTTGTTGTAGAACTATTTCTACACCTCCAGGAATACTAGTTTAGGGTTTTCCTCTTTTGGAAATTCTTCTTATTCTTTTAAAATTCCTCTTGTTCTTTTATAGGTAAATGTCTTTACAAGCTTCAGGCCACTGTGGATTCTATTTTCTTTTGTGTATTCTGGTGTATATTTTGCTTCCAATAATATCAGTACATTTCATTGTGTCTTTTCAAATGTTTTTTGCTATTGAAATTACTTTTTAATTAAAACTTCTCTTGTTCTCTATACGTCAATAAAGCAATGGAGAATTAGCTCCTGACAAACTACTGTGAAAAATAATGTGACAAAGCAATACAAAAAACCAATCTGAATGAAGAGAAAAATTAATGATTATTAACTTGACCCTGACAAGAAAACATTTTCATTTTATGTTTTCTTTCTTTTCTTTTTTTTTAGATTGTAATCACAATGACTAAATATGCCAAGCAGGTTGCAATGTTAATAACATTTATATGTGCTTGATTTGCAATAAACACTTATGGTCGACTTCATTTAAAACTAAACCCTTTATAGAAGGCATTTAATATTTGGCATGTGGTACTTGGGATACACTCCATTTGTCACATTCTGATGTCTCAGAGGCCCCGGGAGGGCATTGTAATTAACACTGGGTGAGCTGCAGTAGCATACAATTATTGTGACTTTTATCTTTTTTTCCTTTTAGCAACTAAATCAAAAACATAAAGCCTGGGTTTTTAAAACAGATAGATAGTTTTATTTTTTTCGGGTTTTTTTTTTTTCTCTGTGTGAAAACTCTATCAACAGTATCACAAAAGACCATTGCTGGAATGACTTGTGGCTTTATTCACTTTGTGTCCTGCTGTAACCTTTAATTACAGCTGTCAAGACACTTTGGGAGCTGAACTGTTAAATTTGAGGAAATGCTTATAGTTTCTACGACTCTGAGGTGATTTCAGAGAAAGATGCACACTTAGTTCACTAATTATTGCTGCAAGTACACAGGCAACTTTTGAAAATATTCCTGAAGGAATGGAGAACACCATTTTCAATAAGAAAATAAAAAGATAGAAATATTAAGCTGTTATAGAAAGGATTTATGGTAGTGCATAGTGAAAAAGAATGACCTCTCTACATGAGATTTGCTTAACATTCTTGAGGGTGTTTTGCAAAAAGTAAATGAAAGAGGGTCAAATGAATGAAGGATGTAAAAATCCAATAGTGACATCTGACCTTTAGATCCCGCTCACGGAACTTGGGGCAGGTTAAGGCAATGAGGGTCTGAGCATCACCAGAGTGAAAGAAATGTCCTCTATTCCAAGTGTGCTTCCTCTTCAAAATGAGCATATCAGATTCATTACAGTACTGTTCTGTACCATCGCAGCAAGCTCCACTCTGAAGATTCTGATATAGCTTCTCTTCTGTGAAAGTGAAGGGGAAAAAGAAATACTTTTCCAGAAAGCTTACTCTGAAGTTTCTCTGTGTTACCCACAATTCTTGTAACAAAGTTTGGACTATAAGTACTGGTCTTATTTCTTATTCTATGCCATGGTTACTTTTCTGTAGGGTGAATGAATCTTACACATTCACAAACTTTGTTTTGGAAAGGTTCTTACCCTAGTATAAATTACTGTACAATTATGGCAGTGTTTTAACATGGTCGAAGGCCAAAGCAGGAACACTTACCACTTCCTGCTTCTTCTTCAGCTCTAATTACAACTCCCTTTCCTGTTTGCACATACAGAGAATTTCAATCCCTTCCTCACACATCATCAATATCCGCCCCATGCGCCACTTCCGATCAGAGGTCATATAACCCTCTGCCTCTCTGTATCTAGTCGAAGGAGACAGCCCAACCACTATGGGTTGTTTGCTCCTTTCCACGTGTTCAGTAAACCTGTTTATTGTGTACTTTTTGCTTCTCAATTGTGCCAGAATACTGTAACAATTTTTCCTATAAAAATATTCTATAATGAAGATCAGATAAATTTTTCATCTCTTGTTGGAAGAATTAGGTAAAGGAAATCACATTTAGAGCTACTTTAATAGCTTGTTATTTTGTTTAAATTATATTTTCCTAAAATATTTAAACAGTTTGCATTCTGATTGGGACACCCTAATGAATGCATGCTATGAGAAAAAGTTCTACAATAGGTGGGACACTAGGTTTGGTTATTTTCATACTATAAAAAGGAGACTTGATATTAAATCCATGCTCAATTTAAAATAATAGTATAGGACTAGTAGATGAAAATCATGTTTATTTCTTATCTTTTCCTTTAAAGTCAGTCCAGGAATATGAGCTTGTTATATAGACTCATGTCTAGCATCCTGTTAATGAAAGCACTGAACAAAATGAACTGGTGAGCTTTTGACTTTTGAAAATTTGGATTTTATTATCCATTTTTCAGTTTGGTTTGATTGCTAAGAGTATTATAACTATTTCCCTTTCTCCTTTTGTTTCTTCCCATTGCCTTACACATGTGAAAGTATCCCTTACTTTATCTAACTGATCCTTTATCTTAGATTTCTCTTAGAAATGGGAGAGTAGCAGTTGCATAGCTTGAAGGCACATTCTAAAAAGTATTTCATCATTTTTAGTCTTATTTACTTGACCAGGTCCATAGACTACAAAGTAATTCTAGGAAATAACATTTTTTCCTCTCTTAACATTCATGATACAGAGTCGTTTTCACATGTTATTTGTATTATATTGTGTCATTAATTGAAAACTGTTGGTCGACTTGTAATACCAGCTGAACTGAATCAGCTGGTGCTAGACGTGGATGGCCCACCTGAGGACTGCTGCCAAGCAAAAAGAGAGAACTGGAGAGGAAGAGCTGAAGCTGTTGTTTCTTTGGGGCTATTGGTTCTCCTGGAGGAGCTTGTCATGCTGGCTTCCCTGAAATTAACTTGGCTATTAGCATTGGAGGAACTGGGGACCTTGCTGTTGCTGAGAATGGCTGTAGTTCATTTTGATACAGGGGAATCAAACTTCCAACCTACTTTATGTCTGGTGTGAATTAGTGTTCTCTAAAATCAAAGAATGAACTTTAGGGACAACAGAGGTTAAGCATAGGAATATTTATTGACAGAAAGAAAGCTTCTGTCTGAGAGAAAGAGAGAAGGGGTCCCGAGTGGGTTGCCAAAGATCCTGTATTTTCTCAGGATTTTTATAGAGTGAAACAGTGATGTAAGGTGAGTCTAAAATTGGGGAAAACCAGAAACTCGCTAAATTTAGGCAATAAGATTAACATTAATAGCTCAAGTAAAATTGATTAAATTGGGAACAAATGAGGAAGCGTGTCACATAGAAGCAGGCATTCTTAGAGAGCAATGACTCCTCCTTAGGGATTGGTATAGTGACTCCTGATTTCTCAGAGTGATCCAGATTTAATCCCTAAGGATTATACTTAAGGGTGTGGTTGCATCTGTTTTGCCTTCTGTCTTGAGATCTGGCCCACAAGGAGAGGTGTGTCCCCTCCAAGGTCATCAGACATCTGGTCCTCTATTCAGGCTTCTTCTAAGGCCTAGCCCTGTGTGACTGCCTATAATATTTCTAACTAGCTCAGCTGCCTGTAACAATCTTGGGTTCCTTTACTGACTGCTTCCTGGCTCTGGATGGGAAGCTGGTATGCTGTTCAGTCTCCAGGAGAAGCTTGTCATGCTGACTTCCTGGTATGTACTGGGCTGTTCTCATCGTCAGAGGAGCTTGGGATCTTTTTATCATTGAGGATGGCTGTAGTACTTTTCAGGGAGCCTCGATCCTTATTTTGAGCATTGCCTCTTGACTCCAGTGCAGACCCCTCAGCCTGCTGGCACAGATCCTTCGCCCTGCTGGCACACTTTCTAGTTTCTGCTGCTGACCTTTGCGCCTTCCCAGCGCAGATCCATGAAACAGACTTACATGGGTCATGTGGTAGGCTTTAGACCCCCAGTTGGGCTCATGGCGGGCATTGTCATGGGACCCAAGCCCTCAGCTGGATTCCTTGGGTCTTAGTATGTGGAAAGATTTCCTTCACTTCTTGCATTTAACTCTCTGGGTGACTATTATAAAACAATACTATAAACTATGTGTCCTGTATTGTCTTGTTCTCTTTGCAATCCCTGACTACAATGCATTGTTTTTATCATTTTTCTAGATTTTGTTCTAAAAATAAACAAAAATTTCTATTCTCATAAATATAAAAGTAGTCATGAATTTAAATGTTTCTGATACAATTTTAACATATTTCTGAATATGTCAAACATACATTTAGAAAGTCTTTAGACTATGAAAGATGTTTAGAAGGCTACGAGAAAGCCAAAAACAGTTGTCAGTTTTACATATTTTCTTGTTTCTAGTATTTACTGATGGCCTATTTGTACTACATTTGTTTATGATGGAAATACATCTACCTACCATCTTTTTTTATTCATCACTAATACTCTATATGGTGAGGGCCTAGTTAGAATGCATTGGATTCATTTCAACTTTAAGCTCTCCATATCAACATTGAACTTTGTTTTTATAATACACCTTGGGTACCCAGTGGCCAGAAATGGTAATGTGGGAAATGAAAATATGTATTCTGTTATTTAAAAAATACTAATTTATCAATGTGCTTCTTGTGTTTGCCTTGCAGGCAGAAAAATCCAGATTCAACAGGAAGGTGTCTATTGACATTTTGAAGGCTTGGCTGATTTAGATTGTGCTTTTCTTTCTTTCTTTCTTTCTTTCTTCTTTCTTTCTCTTTCTTTCTTTCTTTCTTTCTTCTCTTTCTCTCTTCCTCTCTTCCTCTTTCTTTCTTTCTTTCTTTCTTTTCTCTTTCTCTCTTTTTCTCTTCCTCTCTTTCTTTCTCTCTCTCTCTCTCTCTCTCTCTCCTTTCCTTTCCTTTCCTTTCCTTTCCTTTCCTTTCCTTTCCTTTCCTTCCCTTTCCTTCCCTTTCCTTTCTTTCTCCCCCAGAGACGGGGTATTGCTATGTAGCCCAGCCTGGCCTCAAACTCTCAGTGGTCCTTCTGCCTTGGGCTCCAAGTGTTGGGATTACAGGCATGCACCACCATGCCACAGCCATGCTTCTCTAATTGTTTCTCATGAAGAAAAACTTACTGCAGTTGTTAGATAAAAAATATTCCTTCAAATGCAAAGAAAAAATTTTGAATTTATTGTTTTGAGATGATTTGACAATATGTATTTATGGCACAGAGGCATAAAGTAAGAATCTATATACATTTGGAGAGTGTGGAGAGTAATATATATATATATATATATATATATATATATATATATATATATGTATTATCAAGTAATGGAAGTTAAAAACAGAGAAATGAATTTTACCCACATAGTCAGGATTTGGGGGACCCCAGTAGTATCTCTCCTGTTTAGTGTCTATCTTCTCAAAATTAAATGATCTTGTTGTTTATTTACTGTTTCTTACCAGCAAAGTAATTTTGTTAGTTTCCATAAATGATTCTGCCTGTTTCATCACCTGCAAAATAGGAATATTAGTAACACAAAGCACTGCAAATATAAAGAACTCCTGAATCAGTTGATTCAGTCTTAGAACTATTTCAGGCTCAATAAACATTAGCTGTTTTTATTATCACCTAACACTCGCTTCTCCCCACCCCTCCATTACTTCTCATTAAGAATATTGATTTGCAATTGATTCAGCATTTGAACTGAACAACAACCAAAAGATAGCTAAGATTCTTTTCATAAATATTTGCTGTGTGAAAAAAGATATGCACCACAGTAGAGTGAAATATGTCAGATAATTTTTAGGATATGAGTCTCTCCTTCACTTTCTTTTATAAATGCTATAACAGGGTTTTGGATAACTTGTTGAAATTTTACTCTCACTTTAAAAGAATACATTTACAAGTTATTCTTCCCTAATCCTCAAAGCACTCAAAGGGATCCTTGAGACTGTCTAGTGAATTACATGCTGACACCAATCTAATTATTAGTAGTTGTACCTAAACAATTTATTTTTAAATTTTCCTGCAGAACAAGGTGGTAAGCCCACAGGAATGCCAACTATGCTCGGTTCTTCTGGATGAATGAACAAGTCTAGATGCTTGTACTTTCATTATGGCTAAGTACCACTTCTCTATCACTAGAAATATGTAGTGTAGGCTTTATCATCAGTGTAGGCTCATATTATGCCATAATTATACCATAACATACAAAGCAGAGCTAGTTCTTGTAGGTCTTTGCTGCTCAATGTGTGGTCTTAGGAGCAAAAAGTACTCCCTCTTGAGAGAGGGAACTTAGAAAAATGGAGGTGAGACTCCACTAGCCTTCTCAGTCAAAATTTATACTTCAACAATATGTGCAGTGATTTCCTGGCACATTAAAGGCTGAGAAGCAGCCTGGACATGGTGACACACTCCTGCAATCGCACCGTCCAGGAGGCAAAGGGAGGAGGACTGCACTCGAGGCCAGATAGACTATGTCCCTCAGTAGGTAAATGATTGAATCAATAAATAAATAAATACTGAGTAGCATATTTCCCCTTTTGTAAGTTGAAAGGTATAAAATCTGTAATTTACTCGCTGTATTATTTTTTTTAACTTTTTATTAAAAGCTAGTTGATCATCTGTTTTACTTGATCAGTGTTAAGAAGAAAGACAACTCATTATGAGCATTTATATGTAAGATAAACAAAATAGCCATTATTCAGCCTCTTCTTTTTTCTTTGATTTTTCTTGTATCATCTATATATTTCATCTAATTTCCTTTAGTGTACTTTTATATTATACATCTTTTCTGTATTTATTATACATGACTCTTATTTTATAACCACTTGAATAACAATAGTGTGGATTTAAGTATATCTTGTTACATTGTTATTTTAATTCTGAATGCTGTGCTTTTTATACTGTGGATTTTTCTTCCTAAATAACCACTATGTTTTAATTGGACATTTATATTTATTGATATTCATATTTTCATTTCAATTATCATTTGACACTTATTAATGCATACCTGGAATCTAAGTGATTTTTCATCTCATGGAAGACACATTTTGAAAACTTTCGACATTTGAATGAGGCATGGTGGTATAGGCCTATAATCGCAATACTTGGGAAGCTGAGGCAGGAGAATCACTGAAAGTTCAAGGCCAGCCTGACCTACCTAGTGAGTTCAGTTTCAGATTGAACGACATAGCAAGACCCCATCTCAACAAACCACAAACAAAAATTAATATTTAAATAAGGCTTAAATATCTAAATGCCAATATTATATAATGGTGCATACCCACATTATGTTTCATTGGCCAAATTGTTGGGATCATTTTATTCTGGTTGTGAAACAAATCACTACTTTGTGGAATAAAGATAAGTTCACTTTTAAAACTACAGAATATTATGAGAAGATAATATACACTCCAAATCATTCTACTGCTAAACGTTTCAGTTTCATGACAATTATTTTAAAAATCTATTCCTACTTTCTTCATTTTTCTCTTTTTGCCTCTGTGTCTCTTTCTCTCTGTAACTGTCATATGTTCATTCATCCACTCTGTATGCATTTTTTTCATCAAGTGTCTAAAACTCTGTGTGTTATTCTCTGATATTTCAAGATATACTCTAGATCTCACTAGGTTGTCTGTAATAGTCTTGAACTGATAGACTCAGTGATCTCCCTGCATTATTAGTCTCTTTATGAGCTGGGACTTTACACATTCACCACTTTGCCCAGCTTTGTAATAAATTTTTGTAATTCAATCATATGTCAGAGAAATATTTCTATGCCATAAAAAACCTCTAATATTTCTACAATATGTTTTGCAGTGCTGGGAATTGAACTTAGAGTCTCATGCATGTTTTGCAAGTGTTGTGTGATTGAGCTACACACCTGGCCTCTAATGTTTTCAAATGGTTTAGAAATACTTTCTTGTATTTGTATGTCACTTTATTTTATTTCCCCTCAATTAGTTAATATTAATGTTACTACAATAGCTTACATTCATTGGGTTCATTCTGTATCAGGCACTATGGTTAGCATTGAATACAAAATATTTTAATTAGCTCTCACAGCACTTCACTGTCTCCATTTTTCACATGAGAAACTGAAGGACAGGGAGGTCAAGAGACTTGCATGTGTTTTATTTGATAATAAGCAACAGAGGTACGTGTGGGTAGGCAATCAAAACCCCAGGACATCTCCTTAATTGCAATGTCAGTGTTCCTCAAATTGTGACCTGAACACAGGCATCAAATTCATTTGTGAGCTCATTTAAAATTAAATATATGGACCCCATTTAATAGCTACTATGCTTGGGAATAAAATTGATATAAACTAAATTAATATACTCCCTGTTATTTAAATTTTCATAGAACTGAATTTTATGATTTGTTAATATTTATGTTTTTCACTGTAATTAATATGAGTTTTATATTCAAATTATATTCCAAAATAGATTATGTCAACTAATTAATGTAGCCTTTTTTGATCAGGATAGTCATTTCATTTTTGTGTTATACTTTATTTACCTCATTTCTAAAAAAATTTAAAGGTAAATTCAAATACAAATACATGATCGTCGGATATCCTTGTTGTTTACCTACATGATGTTTAATGTGGACCTTAAACTGTTGGATTCATTAAAATAAGTTTATGTGCTGGGATTTTGACCTACATCCAGAGAGTACTTCACCAGAAACAAGAAACACATATAGTCCAAGCGGATTTCTCAATTTTGTTTTTCTTCTATACATGACAAATTCACTGTGAAAAAATCCTGTTCTCCTTACCTAGATTGGTTGTGTACTGGCTATTTAGTTTTGCTCAGCTCTCAGTCTTCTCCTTTGTAGTCTACTCTATACTCTGGGCTGGGATGCTCGAATTACATATTCTATGCTACTATTATCACTTGTGTCTAGATGTCCCCAAAAGCTGGGGCTTTTCAGAGGTGGCTGGTTCTAGAGTGATCTTGAGATCGAGTATGTGATGCTGGAGTTAAGGGTGAGTGATTACTAAATTAGTCCACTGATTTGTTTGGCATACTTCTGGGTGTGGTTAATGGGAAGGCCCACCGTGGGTGTGAGTGGCACCACCCAGAAAGCAAGCAGCCTGGAAGGGATGAAAGGGAGAGGCAGGCAGTCTGGTCCTGCTGCTGCGGCCGCTGCCGCTGCTGCTGAGGTACTTGGCTGCCATCTGCCTACCACGAACTGATTCTCCTTTGCACTTCTCCTCTGTCATGCCATTCTACCTTGAAGCCAGCCAACTATGAACTGAAGCCTCTACAAAGTGTGAACGGAAATAAACCTTTTCTTCTTTAACTTTGGGTGCCAGATATTTCATCTCAGCAATGAGAAAAGTAATTAAGACAACTACCTGGTCAGCAGGTTTCCCAAAAGTCCAGGCAAAAGAAGTTTGGAGGGATATTGGAAAGAGAGGATGGGAGCAGATGCTTTTCTCATGTGCTCTTGCATGGTCAGTGGTGTTTTTCACAGCTGTCGTTGCCTGACCTCCAGTTGCCTTCAGGCAACCCTAAAAGATTTTTTGAGAGATACCAGATGTAGTTCACCAGTTTGGCCTCTTTAAAATCTTGGTAGTGTCTCCGTGGGCCATTACTCCAAGGTCACGGGTTCCTGGAAATTTACCTCTTTGGCTTTAGTCTCTCTGGGCATTGGCTGCAGTGAAGGGGAAGCTGCATCTTAACTTTGTGTTTGTTTTCAGTTTGGGTTATTTCAGTGTTAGAAAAAGACCTCCCATAGGTACAACGAGGTACTCTGGCAGTGGGAACAGTCCATTGATTTAAAAAAAAAAGTCTTTTTCAGCTTTCCTTCTGAAACTATGCACTTTCCCCAGGTGTCTCTACAGCTGACTCTGTAAGCACTGGTCTCCATGTCTTTGTCTAATGCAATCTTACTTTTATGATTTGTATCCAACGTGCAAATGTCTTTTGTTTGCAAGCGGCCCTTTTCTTTGGTGGCAAAGGTTGTTTCCCAGCCCTGTTTGGGTGATACATGCTGTGCTCCTTGTTTCACCTTCTTTGCTTGGTTTCCTAGTGTGGCAGTCACCCATTCACAAACCAGTGGCTCTCTGATGTCTTTGAATTGATACTGCTTTTTGGTTTAAAAATTTTCCCAGAATTTTTAATTTCCTTTGTGCTAGTCAGTCTACAATATATAATTCACCATTTTTAGAAACAGAAGATCCATTAAGTTGTTTTTACATGATAATAAAATGAATCACATATCAGACAAGTCACCTGGCTGGCCAAATTGTTAAATTATCACTGAAAAGGACACAGTAAGATCATGAAAGTTGGCAAAGACAGATTTCGATACATTTTACTTGGAGTCTTTTATAACTTATTTTCCTCATCAATAAAATGAATGAACTAAGGAAATCTAAGAATGAAAACCAAATAAATTATTAGAAAATTTTTATTTTAAAAAAGCAAAATAGAAAAAAGGTTAGAAATAATACAGAATTTCAAATTTTTTGTGTGTTATATTAAATCTAATTAATTGTTATTATGTCATTTCCAAATTGTGTTCTTTGCAATATGGACTCCACTTTGTGGGAAAAATTTGGTGATCGAGTGAAATATAGGGAGGAATTGTATGATCACAAAAGAAAAGTTTGAATGAATACTCTCCACTACAGTTGCAAACAGTTTTAAATCTAACTCAAAAGAATAAATTATATCCTAAACAATTTAATACTTTTGAAGTTTAGACTCATTAATATAAATTTAATTGTTTCTACTTTCTACTAAGTATAATACAAACTTTATAATAAAAAATTTCTATTTTATTAAGTTACTTTTATAGAATATTTATTGATTGTCTAGCTATGTGCCAGGCCCTCTTCTAAACATTTCATGTATTTTACTTTAATATAATCGTTCTTTAACTTATTTGCCTTGCATATTTCTGTGTTTCCAGTGAGGAAGCAGAGGCAAAAATATATTGAAAATGAATGTTATATAAAATTGTTGAATACTTATCAATAGTAAATCTAGAGTTTAAATTCTGAAGGAGGAGATAATATTCTTAATCATATTCTCTATTTCCAGATGTCAAATAATTTTTTTAAAAAATTATGAAGTAAAGGTAGCCTCCAAAGAGAGATGGTAGAATTTGCTATGTTTTTGACGTGGTCAAAGCACTATATATATATATATATATATATATATATATATATGTACAAATCATATAAAAGTATGATCTGTATTTATGACTGGAGGTACTGCTCTATAGTGTCTAGTTCTCACAGATTCAATTCACCTTAAATGTGGCTTAAGTAAGATGAATTTTTGATCCGTTTATATATTCATTAACATCTCCATCATATATTAATAAAAACACTGCTTTATTTCGTAAAGACATGAAACATTTTTTATGAAAGTTGTTATCCAGAAACCAAAAGATTAAGATAAATTTCATAAACAACTGCTTATTATTCAAAACATAAAGTTGTCTCTAATTTGATTCAGAATTTTTCCTTGTGAAATATGAAAAATCAGGAGATGACTATGACTAAATTTCTATGGGCCTGGCATGGTTTAGCATATAATAGATATTTTATATCCTAGGTAGATGGTCAGAATTGGGGCCTAAGGAAGGCTCCCTGACAACTACCTCACCATTGCTATGAGCAGATACAGATTTCTTTCACCAATCAGTTTTAGATGAAGTGTTAAATTCTTTAGTTGGGAAGTGAATTATAATTTTTAAAAGAGTGTTGGAAACTTAGCTTTTAATTAATGGTTTATGGTTAATAGTACTTTGAGCTATATGGTTTAACCTCTTTATCTTTAAAATGCTCATTAAAGCATATAGTATTTAGCAATCCACGTACTGATCATAAATTAAAGCTAGTACAATAATATTAAGAGTTATTTTTGATCCCCTGATGGTATTTAAAAGGCATTAATTCCTTTTCATGAAAATTATTAAAATCTGACTGTTTTCATAATATACATAAAAATCTCTCAGCAACCACAGAAAATCAGATTATTTACATCTGCTTTGTTGGTATAATCTTTCATAACAAAAATGCAGCTTTCTCGATATCGTAAATATTTCAACATTAAACTAGCACTTAATACTATTTTAAAAAATAAATTAGGGTAACATGGACTAATATAGTATCATTTTTTTCCTTCAAAATAATCAATTCCAAAACTAACCAAGAGAGTTTTCAGAATTCAGCTTTGTACCTGGCAATGTGATGCATACTTGATGTGTAATCCCAGCACTTGGGAGGCTAAGGCAGGAGGATTGCCATGAGTTCAAAGCCAGCCTGGCTACATAGTGAATTCAGTTCCAGGCTGAACGATATAGAAATACACTGTCTCCAAAAGAAAGAAAGAAAAAACAAAACAAAACAAAACAAACAAGAAAAAACAAATTTGCAGTTTCTAAACTATGGATTGTGTATGCAGTAGTGTTTGACTTGGTTCAGACCTAGAAATATGAAGATTTTTATTCAGACGTGCAGATTTAACACCTTTGAATTCCAGAATCCCTGCCTCCATCAGGCATGGAATCAAATACATCTTGATTTAAATCATTTTCTGCTGTGTTCCATCTCTGTCACAATGAACAGAATATTGAAATTTTCCGTGCCTTCATTGTTTACCCTCTTTATCTTTAAAATACAAATGAAAATATCCTTATGACATACAGTAAGGCCTATTAAAAACAATGCATGCTACACAGCTAACACGAACAGTAGATGCTTTTCTCTTAAGAAGTAAGAGGACCTCCTGCTCTGGAGTTTCGTGACACCTCCTTTCCTTGATAATAAGAATGAAACTCATCTACTTATTCTAGAAATTTCATTTAAGACACTCACTCAAGCTGCAATTTCAAATAATTTCTAAGAAAACAACCATGCATTGACTTAAAGTAACTTATGGAAGCAACATTATTTTGGTGTAAAAAAGGATATATGATGAATCAGGCAGACTGAAATTAAACTCCCAAGGCTAATTCTTGTCTCCTGTCTAATTCTATCAACAACCAATCACTGAGTATTTTTTTTATTTTATTTTCAAGTTTAAGGAAAACATTGTGTGGCACTAGAGACAAAACTGGGACAGAGGTGAACTAGCAGTCTGGGTGTGCCTTCCCTGACACGCAGTGTTGTATTATTTAACTATGGGTGGACAGTGGTTCACTCAATGCTTCTTTAGTTGATTATGTTCTCCACTGGTAATTGGAGGTAGAAAACACTATCAAGGTGAATTTCCTGAAACAAAGAGTATGAAATGGTGAATGGAAAACAGTTAGTCACTATACTGCCAACTCTTAAACATTTGATGCGGTGGTGTGATGCTAACAGTGATAGTAGCTTTCAGAGGAGGCATGCAGACAATTTAGATGGAATGCAGTCCATTTCATCATTGGGAGAATATTTATAATGCCTCTGTCTTTGGTTTTGTTTTCACAGAAAACACTGAAAATAAGTAGAAAATAGGTAGAAACCTATTTTTCAAAATACCTGCTTGCAAATAAGTTAAGCGTTTAAATATTAATAAAATCAGATAATTTCTATCTCTTACCAGGTTCATTCAAACATCATGCAGATTATATGTTGACGCAAGCATACTGCAGTCTTCTTGGCTTTCAAGATGTTATGAGGCAAGGTAGGACCAGGTATGCGAGGAGACATTTCCAGAAATGCTGGGTTGGGGATTTAGCTCAGTGGCATAAGCACCTGCCTTGCCAGCCCGCAGTCATGAATTCGATCCCTGGTACCCACACACACACACAAAAACTGTCCATGTACATTCTATCAGAACCTACATAAGCCAATGGGACGCTACTAAAAACTAAAAGAAAAAAAAAACATCAGAAATGCTGAAAAGCTCCTTGCTTAGGTACAGAACTGCTCAGGAGTTCCTCATCTTCATAGTTTTAAGACTTATGAAATATTTAAGGTATCCCTTCTTTAAGATAAATTTGAGTTTACCAGGGTTTGAGTTGAATTTTCTCCTCCAAAATGATACACTGAACTCCTCTTGGTACCTGGGAATGTAACCTTATTTGGGATTTGCCTTTGTAGAAGTCACTGAGTTAAAATGAGATCATTGATGTGGGCACCAATCCGGTGTGCACAGTGCTCTGTCAGGAAGGGGTAAAATCCCATGTGAAGACACAGTCACACAGGGACAGTCACACAGGGATGATAGAAGTGACTTGGTTGATAAAGGTGCAAGCCAGTGGCATCGAGGATTGGTGGCCACCAATAGAAGACAAGAGATAAAGATTTTCTTTTTTCTCAGAGGATGTCACTGGATGCATAGCTCTTCTGCCACATTGATTCTGAACGTCTAGCCTTAAAAATAATGAGACAATACATTTCTGCTGTTTTAAACTGTGTGGTTTTATACTACTCTTTAATGGATGCTTGAGGAGACAAATGCAGCAAGGCATGTTGGACCTAAATAAGAGATCTCTTTGGGTCTCTGAAGCACAGCATGGTTATATTAAAGAAAATCTTTGTAATTTTTCCAAAAATTTAAGTTTAGTAAATATTTGCATAAAAGAAAAAAAGGAATGCACATGTACACACACACAGAAATCTAAACCAAAATCGGACTACTTCTGTGGCTTACAAATTAATCAACCTAATTTGGAAACCCAATTTAGTGGATTCAGTGCATCAAGGGAAAGACTAAAATTCTGACAAGAGAAGTTTATGCAAAATTTAGTCCAATGTGAAGATTTATTATGACTAAGAGGAAGTACTTGCCTAATTCATAAATAAATGTTATTGTTTATTCATATGCAAGTGATATTGTCCAAATGAGAGCAAATGATAAATTATGAATTTGTCTGTATCTGATTATTACTACATATAAATCAATTTTTATATTCCACTTGCATTTAGAGGTAGCATAAACTAAACAGTATACTAAAATATATGAAGACATGATGATAGTGATGCATTTTGTTCTACAAATATTTACTATATGTGGAAGATTTTAAATATATAAAGATGGGAAAGGTGTGGTTTTCAGGAACTTTCATCTAGAAAGGACAGGATGAAAAAAATACCAGAAAAGAACTTGAATGCTTAGGTGATGAAGCATAGAGAGTAGTTACAAGTGGCTTAAATGAGATGAAATATAAGATTCATCATAAAAATGTTGAGGAAGATTTCATAGACTTCTGCCTCTCATGAGATTGGAAAAGAAGTGATGTGCATGGAAAATAAAACTGTAAAATTGGAGAAATAGCAACCATGAGGTGGGGGGAGGGGGAGGTAAGTAGGGAAGGAGGAGGGAGAGAGAAATGTGTGAATAAAACAGAAACACAATGGAATGCTTAAAGTTGCTGGAGAATGAGAAGTTACCTTCACTCTGCTTTCTCCTCCTGCTCCTTTTTCTCTTCCTCAGCTTCTTCTCTGCTCTTCTTTCCTTCTTCTTCCTCTTCCTCTTCTTCTTCTTCTCATACTTTTTCTCCTCCTCCTCCTTCTTCTTTTTCTTCCACTCTCCATTGTCTTGGTATACAGTTGATGCTCAATGTTAAGTGAATGATAAAATAAAGGAATGAAAAAAATGAATAAACCATAAGTTGATAAAATAAAGGAATGAAAAAAATGAATAAATCAGAAGTAAAAACCAGAAATACACCTGTATTTTTTGATGCTAAAGAAATAAAGTCAGAAAATAAAAGTAGGGAAGGAATCAAAAGTCAAAGGCACAAATATTTATCCCACTAATTTCTATGCTATATGAATTCTAATTATACATATCTGCTCATTTGAAGTTATCTATAATTCAATCTTATAAATCAAACATATTAGAATATATTTTATGCAAATGAATTTTTATTATTCTTAGAGCAATTTAAAAATTCATTCTATGGTATTATTTTAAATTTGTATATAATTATTTTAAATGTGAATTTTTACATTATACTATTTATAGTAGAGTTTTCCTTATTGAGAAATCAGCTATCTTTTTCAGAGACAGGTACTTTTCTTTTGGATTTTATAGCGTATGTAACAATCTTCAAGGTACATAAAAAAGAATTCTCTCTGTGAGCCTATGTTTCTGTTTACTGGGTTTGAAAAGCCAAAGAAATATATATGTTACACACTAGTATATCCAGTTCATAATTTATAATCATAGACATGTGTGCAAATATATCATATATATGAAGGTATAAAAAGTGATATATATGAAAAGAGAAATTTATATCCTTGAATATGTATACAAAAATCATTATATATATATATATATATACGCTCTAGTTGACATATACATAATTCAATACGTATGGTCATGTTGTACATAATATAGAACTCACCTGGCATATTTTATTTCTTTAGTCTTTGATTTACCTTCATGTACATATCTTGGTGCTGCATTCTGTTGGTTTCTCAAGCTAAAATCTCACAACGTTGTGAAGGATACAGCTCTCAAAATCTTTTTGCGTGTTGTTTTACTGGTGTGTGACTTTATCATGTGCTTCACCAGAATCATGTTGTGACAGAGTTCTTTTTCTATTTTTAACATGCAAAGCAGCGTAGGCTGTTGATCATGTCCCATATGCCAGGTTCCCCAACAGGGACCGCACAGCAAGAAGTGAAGGGCTGTGGGGAGCTAGCCCCCCGGAGCTTTCTCTGCATTTACAGCCCCTCCACATCGCTGGAGTCATTGCCTCCACTCTGCTGCCTATCAAAGCCGCAGCACTGGATTCTCATTAGGCTTGATCTCCACCGTGAACTGCACATGCCAGGGACCTAGGTTATATGCTCGTTTGAGTCATGTACCTCCCTACCCCTCATCCATGAAAACATTGTCTTCTGGGAAACCCATTTTTGGTGCTAAGAAGGTTGGCACAGCTGCCATACACAGTACTTCGTTTCTTTCCAACCAGCACGTGTGACTTCAAGACATTCAGAAGCTTCTGTGAAAGTCTGATTGTCAGGATTTCTTTTATGTGAGAGGAAAAAAAAAAAAAAAACCTCTGCCAAGATTGCACTATTCTGCCCTCTTTTGTGCTCTTATGAATAAAATTATTTTCATTTTGATTTAAATGCATTACATAGCAAAAGCAGCTGTACATAGATGATTTTTTTTTTTTCCTTTTGAGATAGGGTTTCTCTCTGCAGTTTGGGCTGGCCTTGCACTCACTTTGTTGCCCAGGCTGGCCTAGATCTCCCAGAAACCCTCCTGCCTTATCTCCTGAGGGCTGGGATTATAGGTATGTTACATCACACCGAGCTAAGTGAACATTTTTAAGGGCGCTACAAGGGAAATTTTTTTTTTTTCCAAATATCACAGCTTTTAACTAGCTAAATTTGGGTCAGAAGTTTATAATTTATTTATCTTTTGCTTTGTTGCCTCAGTGATACATATTTAATGCTATTTTCCAGTTATGTTTAATTACTTGCCTGTAACTTTATGAAAGGTAAAATAAATGTACTCAGTCTAGCAAAAAAGACTGCCAAACAATGGCCTCCCCCAAAGACAAAAGATTCCTCGAGATGCCAGATCCATGGCAGAGAGTTGTAGTTTTCCAGTTGTGTTCCTCACCTAAACCACAGAACATAGGAAAAGCTTGAGTGTCTGTGTACTGATTCCCCTCAAAGATGGCACCTGGTTAGCACCCCTGTAGAGGCAGAGGAAACACAGAAACTTACAACATCTAATGGATGCCTTAGGACACTGAGGCTTCATGCATTCATGGAGACAGTCTAAATGTTTCCTTAGAAAAGACAAAGTACCAGAACATGTTTGTATAACGTTTACAAAGAAATGGTTCAACTTTCATGTTTTTCTGTAAGGAGAGACCGAAGGAGAGCCATGTAAATCAATAAAAAGCAGAACTTGGCGAATGTAAAAGTTCAAGGTTTGTTACCTTCTGTATTTCAAGTAGGCTTTTGCTAAGCACTATACATGCACTCCTCTATCCCATCTTCACAGGACTGCTATAAAATAAGTACAACAAAGAGCAAAGTGATACAACTGTGTCTTAAATCACCTAGTTAAGAAACAGAAGGGGCCAGCACTTCAGTCTAATATTAGTGACGTTAGAGTTTAATCACTCTGATTCTCTGCAATACAACATTACATTTTCCTTGCAGCTGTATTCACTGTGGATAGTGTGTGTGTGTGTGTGTGTGTGTGTGTGTGTGTGTGTGTGTGTGTTCAATTTAGTATTTCTATAGTTCATCTTCACTATGTGTAAGTGCCCACATGCTCTATGAAGTTAGTACTCATTGCTAGCATAAGTCTATGTTACTTCTATTACAGTTGGTATTTTGTAAAGCAATACTGTTGTATTGTAAGAAACAGTTTCATTCACAAAACTATATTCCAAACATTTGCTTCTCCTTCAACATGAATCACAACTAGATATCATAACTATAAATGGAGAAATAAAAGCAGAGATTCTTTTGATTGGCTGAATTTAATGGGACATGGAAACTTTGCTTAATGACAGGCCATGGGAAACTGATAATACATAGGTTAAATGCTGATAGTAAAATGCAATTTTGGACAATGGACTGATTTAACCACAGTTGTTTTGTAATTAAAAATCAATTAGTATAATACAAGGTAGGGAAATGTTGCTTTGTAGATATAGTGATGTTAAAAACAGTGAATTCAGATAGCCTAATAAAGTATTTATTCAGGACATGTTCTTCCTGATTCATTTTTTCCCCCTCCAGGATTGATCACCTCTGAAAGCTTTCCTGACATTAGCTTTTGTGTACTGACAAAAGGGAGTTGAAGCAAAGCATCTTGAGCAGCTGCAGCGTCGATCAATCCCTTACAGAGTGTACCGGAGCAGAGACAGCAGGGGCATGGGTTGGGGCTTGCCTCCCACGGCAAGTCCAATGGAAAGCCCACTTCACCTTCAACCATAGTTTCTGCGTTAAATGTAGAAGCTGGAGTGTCATCAGACAAACTCTATAAATTGATTGTTTTCTCTGACAGATTTCAACAAGGAATAACGGTATTGTGGTGTTGCAAGTAATCTTTAAGAGCACGAGGTTTTACAGATTGGGGCTCTGTCTAATACTTCTCATTACCCGTAATGTGCTCGGTTGTTCAGAAGGAAAATGGAAGAACTTAATTTGAATAATGAATGCATGACAGAGCTGTTTGTTTTCAATGTTTTCTTTAAAAATAGATTTTGAAATAAATCCTAAATTGTCTTTTTTAGGTAGGTGATGCATATTTTATAATTTTGAAGTCTCTTTAAGACTAATTTCTTTCTATATAGGACCAGGAATCCCAAAAATGCAGACTTTAAGGATTAGAAATATTCTGTGTGGAGAGGCTTGGTTGAAGAGCCAGGTATCTCTTCAACCTAAAAAGGGTTGTTACCCTAGGGTTGTTACCCTAGGGTTGTTGCTTTTGTTCTCAAAGCAACAAAAGACAAAAAAAACACCAAAAAAATAAAAATGAAAAATAAAGATCTTTTATAGCAGTGAAAGATATTTGATGAAATGCACCGGAATGATATAATTTAAATTAATTTAAAAACCTGATATATATTCACTTCTCATGATTTACACAAATGTAACATAGATAAAAAAAATCTCCTTAAAGTAGTAATGATTATTTGTTTTCAGTATTTGATATTTCATATTGATATACCAAAATATAAAATATATAAAATTATTTATTATTTGAGAAAAGCATAAACTCCAAGTCAACACAGTTTTCAAAGCTTACTTACAGTATGATCTAGGGTAAGGTGCCTAAATTTTGACATATACACATTTTTAATATGCAAGTGGAAGTGATAGTAATTTCCCACTAGTTTAGTCATAATACATTTTAAAACTAACAAAGTAAAGCATTGGATCTTCAATTTGATATGTAGGATCTTCTCAATAATTGCTGATCATATGATGGGGCACTGTTAATACCATTTCCTTTCCCTCTTGGCCTCTTCTAGAGATACTGACCTTGAATTCTGTACACTTACCCTCAGTTCTGATCTATTGGACTTCTCAAAAACCTAGGTACGTATAGTGGAAATAAATTTTTCTAGTTGGAAGACTCAAACTAGTAGAAGTCTAATGACATTGTTTTCTGTTTCATATTGTATCATTCAGGTATATATAAAACTGACTAAAAAGCCCTTTGGAGACTATTTCTGACATTTCTTTTTTCAGGGAGTGACTTGAGGTTACTAGGCAAGTGCTCTACCATTGAGCTAGATACCCAGCCCCACAATTTTGTATTCTTTACAGTAAAAACACAATTTATGATGTATTCCATCTCTTAACTAGCATTGAGTACAGCAAAGTTATTCTAAGGATATAACATAATTGAGGTTCTTAGGATTAAGGACAAATGCTCTGGAAAATAAAACTACAGAGAGAGAAATATTTTACTTTGTATATATGTGGAATGTCAAATTTAAAAACTGCTGGCGGCATGATTAAATCTTTTACAAGGATTTTACAAGGATTATAAATAACTTAATTACAGCAATTTACTGAAAGGTTATATTTAAAAATAAATGCAACATGTCAGTACATTTGGAAATGTTAGAAGCATATATCTGCCCTGTCTTCTAACATGTTCACAGAATAACAGCATGAGGAGAGAGGTTAAAAAAATGGAAGAAGCAAGAACAAGATGTAATTTTTCTGAATTTGTTCTAATATTTGGTAGATATGATCCTTGACATGTAGGTGAGTATATACAAGGCATAAAAAATATAACTGACAGTTTCAAAGTATTACTAACTTCTGCAATATTTCAGCAAAGTAAATTTGGGTATGAAATATATAGTTCAAAACTCAATTTGCGCTAGAGAAAGAATAAAACAGATTTTTTAATTTTAAATTTTGACTTTGAATGTTTATTTTTAAAATAAGTCTCTTTGTAAACTTATTTTTAGTCACCAGAATCCAAGATCCCACTGATAAATTAACCATGGCTTTTTGGTGGTTCAAAGTGGCTGGTTCACATAATGCCAGCAGAGGTCAGCAAAACATAGACATTAACATTAACATCCTCACACTTTTTCTCTTTCTTTTTTTTTTTTTTTATTTGAAGAGCAAGGAAGGAAAATGGCACACTATCTGATTTAGCTTGAGCGGTATACATGTAGCGGATGACAGTTCTTTTGTCCAGGAAACCTAAGATTAAATAGAGAGGGTCTTAGAACTTCAAGAGATTTGATGACTCTATTATCCAACACAAAACCTAAGCAGTACCACTCTCAACATTATGCTTGTTGCATGTTTAGAGAAAAAGCCCACTCACTCGGGCTCTTCTCTCAATGAACGTAAAATCTATTGAGTAAATAGTATAAGATCTCAGTGAAGGAACTATCTTAAGAAAGGTAACGATAAGGGAAGATGTAAGAGTTATAAACAGAACAGTATGGACCTTGAGTTTTCTTTCTTTGTCTTTCTCTTTTAGGACTTGTCTGTTCTTACTTAGTATCCTCTGCTTTTACCTTTCTGCTTCTAGCAGACAGTAACCAATCTAATCCTGTCATTCAGCCTCTCTAGCAAATTTATATTGGGCCAGTCTTAAAGTACTCTAGATTTTTGAGGTGGAGCTGTGTGAGAATTGATCAATGAACTAATCAACAGTTGGTGATATTGTTTTTATAGTGAAATAACTCATTATAACAATGAATAATCTGTACAATAAGCCATACGCTAGGTATTTTCTACATTTCTTAGAAAAATGCTCATTATATAAAAAGCTTGACATTTGAAATAATATCTGAAAGAGCTAATAAGAAAGGAAGTGAAACAATTTTCTCTTGCCTTTTAAACAAAAATATGTGCTTTCGAGTTGAAAAATGAATAAAGTCACATTTAGACGGGTCTCTTTTATCAGTCCATTCAGCAAATGACTGGGGATAACAAAAAGTATGGTTAAATTGCTTTGCAAATGGGAACCTTTTTTAAAGCTCTACATAGGGTAGAAGTTCCTTATGACTGCAGAAAATTTTGGAGACAAAGAACAACAGGATGTTTTCTCTCCAACAATAGTTTCTATTAACCTCCTGATGTTTGGCTCAGAGGGTTGCAATTATCATCCTGCTGACATCAGCCACCCATTGAAAATGTTTTGGCTCAAGCAGTGAAAGGCTGAAGACTGGGAGGATTGTACTTGCTTTTCTGTCTGAGAGTTAAGTGGCAGGCAGCCTGTTGTGCGATCCTCTAGCTGTCTGTTCATGATGCTCCTCAACTCAAAGAATACTCACTGAGTGTCTCCTATGGTCCTAGCCATGCATTAAATGTTTCAGCTATACAGACAGGAATTAAATGAGTCTCCTGTTTGTCAGAAACTGGGCTATGAAGAGAAGATTTACCCCCACACACACACAAAGCCCATGATTGAAACACTAACTTGAGATAGCTCTGTGAGAAAGGAAGTGTGTTTTAAACATTAAATGATTCTGCTTGATGTCTTGAAGAGGAAAGAAAATTCCTCAGGCATAGATACATACAGACATAATGTTCTACCTTACTGCCTGGGAGTAATTTACTTATCCCAAGTTGGTGAAATAAAAATACTCATCACTGTTCGTATTCTGGCATTCTGATGAGTAGGCTCTTCTACTTTGCTCATTTTGAAAATAAGGCAATCAGGATGGTAGGAGATTAAATGATTAGTCTAGGGCCAAAAGTGTTACGAGTTAGAGCAAGTATTTAAATACACATTTCTTGAATTTTTTAATCTGTTGCCCAGCACAGAATTGTGGAAGCCATTTTGCAAATCTTCAGTAATAGCTGTAGTAATAGTTTCATTAGACACCTGCTAAAAGTAAAAAATATTGATGCCTACTTATTCTTTAAAATTTTATATTCAGGGTGGAATGAATATGTTCAAGAAAATCTAGAAAATGACAAAAGCAGACAAGGCTTTCTATACACTACGAATTGATGAAATTGAAATAATGAAACTCTCAGACTTGAAACTGATTCTACATAATGCATATATGCAGTGAGTATTTTTCACGAGTGATAAAACCTTGTCAGTTAATCCTGTGAAGCTTAACCAAGACAGATCTAATGGATAAAATGCCAATACAAAACTACACAATAGTTTTACCTGTTAAAGAGAAGGGGTTAATTTATGCAGCATTAATCATCTGTAGCCTGACCTCCTACATAGGATTGGAGTTGACTTCCTTGCAAATCCCATGAAACCTGCTATACAGTTAATGCTTAAGGGTGCCAATCTAGGGCAAGTACAAGGCTTGGACTTGAGCTTCCAGTTGATACCAAAAACAAAGGCTCTCACTCCATCTTCCAAGATATTGGTGGAGCTATTTTGACTGCTATTTGCCACATTATAAAACTGCAACCACAACCTTTAGGCCCTAAACCTTGATCATTCCAAAGCTGAGCTAGCAAGGTAGGACAAAAAGCTCAGGTTCTCTCATCAAGTCTCATAGTATTTGACTATAGCAGACCAAGGGGTCATTATTTTACTAATTGACTAGCTTAAAAACCCTACAGTTTGGGAAAATGGGAGCCCTAACCAACCCTTAGAACACAGAAGGCCAATTATAATCTGTCAGTGTCAGAACCACAGAGAATATCAGAAACCTGTCAGAAACACAGAGAATATCAGAAAAGGCTGCTGTCCGTTCAGAAGAAAGGGATGGAAACCATCCTCTCCCTGTGTGTTTAGCAGTACACAGTGATCAGTTTGGTCTCTGTGTAGGTCACTAAGCAACTAATTCCCACAGATTTCAAAATAATGCAGTTTCTAGGAAAGCAGAAGAAGCTTTGCTTTCCAAATGGAGATAACCCTACAGGGCAGCTCAACCACCAAATAGTTTAAGAACTATGACCCTTTTCTATTCACAAATCCAAGATCTTCCCACTAGATGAACACTTTACAAAGGTTTATTTAATTGTGAAAGCATAGTTGATTTGAGGTTCATCCACTTTACCGATTTTAAGTGTTAACAATGGATATTAAGCTGCATAGCAGCTCTCTAGAACCTATTTACCTTGCTTAACTAATGTTTTATTCTTTGATTATTCATCCCCCATTTCTGCACCCCACAGGTGCCAGCAATGACCCCCATAGTTTTTAAGTCTACAAATTTGGCAATTTTTACATATCTCACGTAAGAGGAGTCATGGAACAAATGTCCATCTGTGACTGAATTATATCCCTTAGCATAATGTCTGCCAAGTTCACTCATGTTGTCCATATTGCAAATTTCCTTCTTTTTAACTGAATAGCTTCCAATTTATGTATGTACTAAAACCTGTTATTTACCCATTCATCCTGTGATGGATATTTATGTTGCCTTCACATCTGGGCTATTGTGGCTAATATGGCTGAAAAGAACATAAGAGTAATAAACTGCTTCCTGCTGACAAGGGGCATCATGGTTGGGGCTCTTACAGTTGTAGTGATAATGAGTGAGGCACATGTAGAAGTTGGTGCCAGATGTCTTGACCAGGAAGAAGAATTCTTTGGTAGCAAGACACTGCCAGTCCTTTTGGGAGAACCCACACAGAAGTTGAGGTGGTGGATGCCTGAGCAAACTCTTATCCTTTCTTGAGAGAAGCTGAGAAGTAGAAGTTAATTTCTGGTAAAATGAAGTTTTGTCGAGGGTCAGAGTTTGAACAGAGGATGTCCAGAATTCCCCTACTAGCTTCAGTGAGTCTGGTGGCCAAGTTGCTTGGAGTGCAGGCATTTAGTTTCTGGATTGATGAGAACCAAGGAAATTTGTCCACAAATTGTTGCCAAATTTGTGTGCTTGTAGGTAGAAAGGGAGTTCAGGGGTTCTTGCTTTCTCATAATGTTAACATCACTACTCAAATAACAACTCAAGTAACTTTTGGTGATTTACATATTACCGCATTGAGCAACCCTAAAGTGTGTATTGGTGAATAAATCAGACTGCAGAGGGTTGCTTGTTTTTTGGTGCTATTGGGACACAGACAGAAGTAAGAAAAAGCCTTTATTTCTGGCATGTACGGGCTGAAGAAGATTGTGAGGACACTTGAAAAAGACAAAGCCAGGAAGTTGCTTTTATGTGACTGGGATATGGGTGGAGACTATGTGACTGGACAGTTCTCTGTGTCAGGAGAGAATTGGAGGACCTTCAGTGTGTGCACAAAACGGAAGGTAAGAGTTTATTTTGGTACTAGAAGATCACAGAAGTTAGTGTAGGAAAGATATACTATTGTTTTGGGACTTAGTGCTATGCTAAGCCAGCACCACATTGAGGCCTGCAGAGTACCATATGAGCAGAACCCATCATTCCCATTTTTTGTTTGTTACAGGGTGACCACTCTCTTAAACTGCTTCCTGCTGACAAGGGGCATCATGGTGGGGGCTCTTACAGTTGTAGTGATAATGAGTGAGGCACATGTAGAAGTTGGTGCCAGATGTCTTGACCAGGAAGAAGAATTCTTTGGTAGCAAAGGCCCATATCCTGCATTGAATGAATCTTGAAAAAAGTTTAAATAGACAAGGAGATAAAAGCAAACTAATAATAATAATAGTAAGTAGTAGTAGTAGTATGAGGGGTCCTGCCAGAAGGAGAAGGTAGGAGGCCCAGTTTCTTAGGGAAGACCAGATAGAAAAAGCCTGGTGAGAGGCCTCATTGGTTTTGAGGGCAATACATTTGTGGATTTTCTTTACCTTATACATAATAATACCTGATTGATTAATGATGAGTTCTGCTTTTATTAGACTTTGCCAGGCTCAACATGGCACCCACGTAACATGGCACTAAGCCCCCAAACAGAAATATATCTCTCCTGCACTTACTTCCATGTTCTTCTTCTAGTCCCCAAATAAAATTCCCCTTTCCCTTTCATTCATGTGTGCCACAAGTCTTCCAATCCTTTCCTGACACAGTGACCTGTTCACTCACATAGTTTCCACCCCATCCCAATACCATGAAAGCAACTCTTTGGCTTTGTCTCTTTTGAAGGTGTTCATGGCCTCCTACACCCCTCTCACACCACAAATAAAGGCTTTTTCTTACCTCTGTCTGTCGCCCAACTGCACCAAGAAACCTAATACTAATCAGGCCCACAATCTCCCAAATGAGTGATGGTCAAGGCTTAAATAAAAGAGACAAGTGGTAATGAAATAGGCAGCTGAATCAAATAGAAATATTATAGGTATTCAGGTCAGGCCCTTAAAGGATCCTGTGCGCAAGACCAGATACTTTGCAATTATGGGGGAAAACAAACAGCTCCCCACTTCTGGCCAGATATCAAGACAAAAGACAAAACAAATGCAGCCATACTCTAAGGATAAACATCAGGAATTGATATTCTAAACAAGTATCTATCACCTTGAGGAAGTCAAGAATCAGTAACCCAACCCCCTTCAGGAAAAGGTCCTATTCTGTATTCATACTACATGACTCACTTTTCCCTTGGATTCAGATATAATCAATTTTACATGAGCAACTACACTTGTAATCTTGTTGGTTGACAATAGTTCTGTCCCATCTCATGCCTGCCTACTCTTTGATTTCCTATTTTTCCCCCTGCTTCACTTCATAGTTTTGCTCTATAAAATCCCTAGAAAAGTTGAGTCCTGGGTAACCCATTCAGAATACCTCTGTCTCTCTCAGAAAGAAGCTTTATTTCTCTCAATGAATATGTTCTGTTATAATCTCCATCATTCCTAAAATTCATTCTTTGGTTTTAGAGAGCACAAACTCATGTTAGACATCTAGTAGGTTGGGAGTTTCTTTCCCCTGTATCTGTATGATTTTAGGGATCCAGGAGGATCAAAACTCTAACAAAATTCGAGATTCCCTAGGGGCTGAGACAAAGAACTTCTTTGGGGGTCCCACATTTATTTGGTTTTCAAACAAGGGAATGGGTTAGAGTGGAAAAGGCAGGAAACTAAGCAGGCCCTTAGGAGTCATTCAAAGACTTCTCCAAGTAATAGATTATGTTAATTTATGAGAACTATCTTATCTCCACATTAACCTTCATCACAGAAGTGAGATGCCTGCAGCTACAGTCTATATCTAGTTAATTTGAGTGGGAGAAAGATCTTAAACTGTGGCTTTGTTTTGTCCTTTGAGGCATCATGACATCACAGGTCATTACAGACCTCATCCAGGAACAGTGATTCACAGAGGCTTCACTTGTTATGAATCTGTTGACCATTACAGACAAGGGGCCAGCTTTGGGCAGACTCACAAGTAAACATAGAAAGCCAATTGGTTAATTTTAAAACCTGCTCAGAGATGCTTTGTAGTGGTCTCCATCAAGTCTTCAATCTTTAGAAGAGAGTGAACACTGCATTTTGGGGGGGGCAGATCTGATCAAAAGTTGGTAACAGTATGATTTATTGCCTGGAGTGTGTCACCTGGCCATTCCTAACCATCCCCGGGGTTTGCTATATCAGTTTCAGTGAGCAGTTTTCACATCCCATACTTTGGGACCAGAAGAGGGAATTGAGAGTGTACAAACTAACTCTTTGGGTTGGTCTCACAGGAAGACAGATGGTTCTATCTGAATTTCACTGACAAGAGAGTATAATCCAGTGCTTAAAGAAGTCAAATCTGGTTAAAGCAAGGCCATGCTAATGGTGACTGCTCACTTAGTTAATCCTGCTGCCAGCTTGCTAGGTTACACAAGTAGCCCCTGCCCTAGCCAAGAGTACTGAGCTGATGCAAGGATTCAAGCCAAATTATGGGCACCTCATATTACTATCAAATCCTGGTCTTCAAAGTCAGAATGAGGAGTGGGGGCTTGTGCCTCCCTAATCATGTGTTGTAAACTTTCTCACAATCCATGTAAATGCTGTCCCAGAGTCTGCTGTCCAGCTCCAGCAGACTTCTCTGTGCAATCCCAGCATCTTAGGAAGCAATGTAGCTCTCACAGCCTTGCTATCGATCCCCTTGCACTGGTTTCTCCCAATAATTTTTGTTCTGGAATAACTGATTTAATTTTGGATGCTTGAAGTAAATGACCAAATGACCTTTAATCTTGGGTCTTCGTATTGTTTATATGTTGGATATTTTCAAGGCAGAATTCTCAGCGAAGCCTCTGGATTAGAATGAGTAAGCTGTACTTATTTTTTGAAAGTGTCACTTATTTTTAGTCTGTATTATGGGTAAGGTAAAAAGTTCACTGCAGATGATCCTTGGCTTAGGATGAGCCATGTATTGATAAACCCACTGTAAGTTGAGAACATCATAAGTAAAAACTGCATTTAATGCACATAACCTACTGAACATCAGAACTCAGTAACAGTACACTATAGAGCATTAGTTGCTTACTTTTGTGATCACTCGGATGTCTAGATTCTGTGCTTCATCATATCATAAGAGAATATCAACTCATATCACTAACACATGAAAAGATAAAGAACATCAAATGTAGTTTAAATTTATTCTGTGTTTCATCTACCAACAAAAAAGAGCAATATAAGTTAAATGGTCAAACATTGAGAGTCATCAACTCTATTTATAAACTAGGTTTACTATTGTCTGCATTTTCTATAATGAGAGCAAATTTCAAATGCATTGAATGTCATGAAAAGTGGTTATAATACTTGGTTATTGGAGTCTTGGGACTATTATTTAGTTTTTATGTCATATTAACAAAGCATTTAAAATATAAATATCACAGGAAGAAGTATTAAACATACCCCTCAGAAAATTAAATGTGAGTCCATACTTATTTACTCTCAGTGATTTTTCATGTACACTAGTGAGACATCCATTTCATTGTTAAGATGGCATATTCAAAACCAGAGCTTAAAAATTGCATTTTAATCCCAAATGTGGAAATACTATGCATCAATATTTAAATTTATGTAAATTTAAAAAGTCTAAGAATTTAACTATGGCACATAGGACTTAGCTATATGATTGATGTACTCTACTAAGTATGTATCATTGAAAAATGAATATAAGATAGTATTGATTGGTGTTCATGTACATTTGAAGCTATATAATTTGAACACTTATGTTGCTTTCTAAAAGGAAAAGGAAAGATGGTCTCTGGATGCATCTCACAAAAAGGAAACAGTTAAAAATACTATGGCTTAGAGGATCGAAGTATTGGAATAATTTTTATATGTTTCAATTTTTTTAATTATGTATCCATTGAAAGACAACTTGCTCAGTAAAAACTCTATAAACAATGAACTTCTTTTTTCCAAATGAGGCTCTAGGGAATAATCTCATAAGAAACACATCTTTCTTTTGTAGAAACCCCGAGGGGATAGTATTTATGAAGCATTATCTCAGCATGGGGAAAAAATGACAACCAATGCAAATTCATCAAAAAATTGGAAGGAAGTGCTTGTTTACTGAATAACTTTTTTCTTCCTTGCATTCTTCATTTTCCCAAATGCATGAACCCATTATTTTTGGGTATAAATGGATTGATAGTACTTTCTCCCTCACCCAACCCCTACTCCAACACAGATGTTCCCTAGTTCTCACCCGACTTACCCAACTAAGCAAAACCCACCGCAGCTCCTGTAGGTTTTTAAATTTACAAGTCAGGCCTTTTAGGTCATGCAATTTCTATCACATGCTTGGTGACAGGTATTCTTATTATGATTTTAACTCAGTGTTTAAGTGTGTATGTCCTGGGAGCACATGGAGTTCTAAGTTTTCAGGTGTTCAAGGACTTGAATGATTTATTTCCTCATGAATTACAGTAGATTCAAGGTTATTCATGTAATAAAGTCATGTTCACTGACTTACATTTGCTCTTCAGAGTGACAGAAAAAAGAGATTGCAGTTAAAAGATAGAGGACTAAACTTAATTCCAAGCTTATACAGCATCCTGGAAAGTATTACACACATAACACTTATTCATCGAATGTTTATGATTGGGGATCCATTGTCCTGGATATTCCACCCCTTTGGGCTGATGACAATGCAAACATGTATTCCTTAATCTAAATCCTGTGGATTTCCTCCCAGATTTATCTATCCATCTTTCTTATTTTTATGTTTCAAAATGAAGAGAAAATCGACAAACAATTCTTTCTGATTCTTTTCACTTAACCCATAAAGCATAAGAAAGGCTTGAACGATTACCATGGAGATACAGAGAAGGTTTCTAGCAACTTCAGGAAGAAGATAATAAATCTTGCAAAATATATTTGGCAAAATAATAAGTAGTGTTCAAATAATAATCAGTTACTTCTAACAAAAGAATGATGTGTTAAGTGATGAAGATTGTGCTGTGGTGATTGGTAGCTCTAAAAATAGAGATATATCTCATTTCACTGAGGAGTGTAGGGCTTCTAAACTTTAAAAATGATAATGAGAAAGCTAGGGATAAAGCTGAAATACAGCTACCCAATAATCAATGCAAGGCCATTCTATAGATGGCTCAGAAATTTGGTTGGTTAGAGAGATGGTGATAGCCTTTTTATGTGACCACAGAAAGCATCACATTACATTTCAAAATTATTTTTGATGGATTTTTTAGTAATAGTAGTACAGATATGGGATTATTTTTTCCTCAGCAATCTGAGAACCCAAATCTTTTAAGTGAATATACTACAGGACTTTGATATTTCTATTCTTCTGGGATTGTACCAAAGCAGTAGACAGTGGTCATCCAAAGAACCATGAAAGTTACAAATGAAAAGAAAAGATGATTTGCTCTATTTGGAAGACCCTATGGGCCAGTCCTTTTATTGAATTCGGTAGTTAGGGGATTTACTGTAGCATGTGAGGTCTCCTCCACACATTCAATTTTTCCATGAAAGGAATCAGAGGAAAGGAGCAGTACCCTGCCTGCTGCTTCTCAAATTCACTGTATTGAATTTCAATAATGAGATTCTGCTCTATAAGCTGACCTTGAAGCATGATATATTTGACCAAGATCAAAAATTTTGAATATTTCATATCCTTGCCTATGTAACTTTACAGTGAAAGGACTGAGATCCAAGATAGACTGGAATTTACGTACATTTTCTATGGATCTATGGTATGAAAAAATGGAAAACCAGTTGTGACTGTTTTCATGATTGGAATTTTCTACTGCTCTTCTCTGTCATTTCTTTTGACCACTTTGCTGTTACAATCTCCTATCTAAATTTAAATATATTTTTCTTTCTCATGAAGCTCAACTACATCAAATTTTCTGGAAATGCTTCTTATAAGATGAGCATTGTAGGTGTTCATCAAAAATTTAAGTTGGCTCAGCATCTGCAAGGTTCCTCACCACTGCAAAAACAATCCCCCAAAATGAAAACATAAAGCAAGGGAAAGTGAACTGAACATTAAGCATTAAACCTAAAGTCAACCTACACTAGCAGAGCACTGTTATTACAATACAGACACCACAGGTCCCAGGTTTATAAGATTTTCTCATATTCTGTATTGAGGTTATAGTTGTTCATATGTGTGGCTCTAGAGATGCAAAAGACAGCTTGGAGACTAACTACTGGAGAGGACAGACATTAACTGAAGTTACCCTTCCCTTGAGGAAGAACTTACTGTTCAAGAACTCAGCATTTTTCTAATGCATGTAGCAGTTAGGATGCTAAGGTAGAGAGAAAAAACTACATTTTCTTATACACCTGAAAGGTCAATTGCTTTAGGGTAACACACTGCTGTAATTCTGATCTATCCTTACAAGCTAACTCTCAAGTCATGACTTATCTTCCCATGAAACTTGCTTATCAAGAGATAACATATTAACTGCATCATTTCACTTGCCTAGTGCTTTGGACAGTTATAAAGCTTTCATATTACATTTTTAAAAAATCCTTGATATCTAGGTACCAGTTTGATGTTCTCTGGTGTTGCCTACCTGAACACACAGTGTGTAGAAAAGAGAACTCTAGTATCTTTCATCTCACAAGATTAATCATCATTCTTAATGGAACATTTGACATATTGGCTTTAAACTCAGAATTACCCTCTTGTTATTGAGACACAATACCCACCTCTCACAGCTGAAAGAAGGACAGGTTTAAATTGCTCACTGTTTTAATTTATGATGAGTTGGCTCTAAGGCAGAGAAATCATGGCAAGTGTGTGGGAGAGTAAAACTGTTTAGCTCACAACTGGAAAGCAGAGAAGGGAAAGAGAACTGGGGAAGAGGAAGCAGGGGACCAGGCACAGATGTCATGTAATCAAGTTGAAACTCCTACCTGACCACTAAACTTTACCTAAGATTATCCATAGTCAGCTGCTGCCATTACTAAAGAACACTACCCAGAACTATTTACAATGAACAGCTTATTTCAAGGGTCCAGTTTTTTCCCTTAGTACTGAGTCTTTTTATTGCATAATACTCAAGCAGTAAATGATGTGGATAACTTTTAATCCTCAAGCTATTGCTTCCTAATGCATCAAAGAAATCATTTAAAAGGATTTAGAATTCCCAATGCAGAATCAAAATGAAAATAAATGCTCTAAAATGCTAAAATACATATAATTAAGTTGCAAACCAAACATAGAAAGAGGTAGATAATAACCTCAGTAAAATTTGAGAAACCTTAGATTCACTCAGATTAGATGACTAGTCCGGATTCTGAAGCTATTGTTTTCTGATTTCAAATTTTGTGTTTGTTTGCCTTTGCACCTAGATCTAGAAGAAACAATTCAGGTGAAGGTGATAGTGAGAAACTGGTACATAAACACAGGAACAGAATGAAGCTAAAGTTCACAGGTAAAAATCTATTGGTAGGACAATAACTATGTGTAAGTGAATGGCATATGTAAGAGAAGTGGCCCTTCATCTCCTTCATTATTCAGTAATGTCTATCTCAGAGCAAGACATTAGTAAGCATATGATAAACATGTTAGGGTTTAATCAATATAAAATTCTGTAACAGGGCCAGAGAGATTGCTCAGTGGCTTAAGCACATGTCTAGTAAGCACAAGATTGTGAGTTCAATTCCTGGTACCCATCCCACCAGAAACCTCTAACAAAGCTATGCAAATATATATACTGTAATTTTTGCAGGTAATATTTTTATGTAGCAAGATCATAGTAGTTGATATAAATGTCATCATTCTATGATACCCATACACATAATACATAATGTTAAGATGACTCTTCACCATTACTAACAATTTGAATTGCAAATTAGATTGCATTATATAGTGCAGGGAAGTTGTTATTTCTAGCTAACTACATTACTTGAGTCTTAAATTGTAACGCTAGTGATTGTTTGGATGTCTAATTGAAAAAAGAAATAGTTTCAATTTCATGTTTAAGAAAAGGGAGGTACAGTAAAGTGTGATCGAGATTTAAAGAAGCTAAAGGACAGAATTTGAAGCAAATGTCCCCAAATTTTAGTGAAAAAAAAATGAACTAGAAAAAGACAACTGATCATACTAAATAAGAAGACTAGTTTTAGAGATCTTAAAAGAAAATGTGGAATCATAGATGTTAACCTTACATTATTAATGTTTGTTAATTCATTTTTCTTTGAATCTCATTTGTCAAGAGAGATATTCTTGACATTTAACAAAATACTACTATTTTGAAAATTAGGGGAATGATTTGTTTTCAAATTAAACATTAATTATTTCTTAATAATCCCATGATGATCAATTTGTAAATAAATAATATATTCTAATTATATGTAATTATAAAATATATGTTAAATATGTATTTTCTATTTAATGACTATGCAAATTTTATTTGTCCATGAAAGTCTTTGGTCTGGTTGGCTATCATTCAAACTGGACTTAGGATCCCCTTGACTTACCACAACTATAAATATCCCTTAAGGTCTTTATTCTCACCATGGATTTCTAGAAGTAGTAGATTAGAATTACTTATTGGAATTCCAATAACTTTTCCATAGGATTAAAAATATATACTCCACCAGACTGCAAGGAGGCCCATGAAGGGTTTCCTATATTTGCTCATCTATTTATTCATCAATTATTAGGTGGGGGTGGTGGTACATGCCTATAATTCCAGTACTCTGGGTTCAAGTTCCCTGTCTTGGCAACTTAGAGGGATCCTGTCTTTAAAAAAATCCCAAGAATCACAGAATATAATATAACATCAATATACAATACAGATACAAAGATAAAACAAATGAGAAGACAGACACTAGAACATCCACTGCCACAAAGCCTTATGAAGGATACAGAGATAAAAGCAATCTGTCAGGGGAAGCTTGTAAAGTATTTCCTAGAGTTATTCTGGAATTCTTCCAGAAAAAAAATTTAAGTTCACTATTGAACAAAGAGTAAGGCTCCTCCATGAAGATGAAGGTGTGAGTATAAAGATACACTTACTTGAGCAGTGAGAGTCCACATAAACTAACAATCAAAAGAGATGATATCGTTTGAGGAACAAAAACTGTGCATTTTAATTGAGAAACCTGAGGAAGTTTATTATACTTAAAGATCTTTCTTCATGTGAGAAGAGGATGGTTGGAGAAAAATGCTGTACAGAAGCAGAGATTACTTTTCAAACAAAGACGTTTGGTCCTGTCTATGAAATAGTGTACTCCTGAAGGATTTAAAATAAGAGGTCAAATCATTAGCTACTTGTTTTAGAAATATAGTGCTTGTTTCAATGTGTCTGGGTCGAATGTGGAGAACTGGAGAAAGAGGAAAAGTATTGAAGAACTCCAGTGGAGAAATGATAAGTGCAAACACTCTGGTAATGATGAGAAATGTAAGAAGAGAAAATTGAAAATATTTCTAGACAGTTGAATTAATAGAACATGGTTAATGAGTGACTATAAGGGGCAAGACACAAGGAAGAGAATAGAATTATTCTCAATTATTTAGCATGGCTAGTGCTGTGGGAAGATATGCCAAGAACTAAATGGGAGAAAATAAGAAAAGTCCATGAATGATACTGATATACATTCTTAATATTCATTTTCAAATGATAATTTGCACACAGAATAGTGTGTTGTTTAAATTACTACAGGTAGTTAGTCACATACACTCTTCCTATTTATATTTTTTCAGCTCTTGATGGTAAAACTATGAATGCAGCTAACTTTCTTTGTACATTATCCACTCAAGTACAGACAGTTTTGATGATGATAAAGTGTTAGCCAGGAAAATTGGATACACCCTTAGAGCAGAAAACATCCCCCATTAAGTTCTGAATCTTAACTTAAAAAGCTTTCTGTTTCTAATATACTCAGTCTTGAAGATGAATGACTTTATTTCAACATTAATCAATTTCAAGCATAAGAGGAAAATAGATTTATGCATGCCTTGAAGATAACTTTGGGAGATCAGTTTAACCTAAAGAGTTTCCACTTAGGTCAGAGCAATGTGTTTAAAATGCAGTCAGATGATTCATTTGGCTTTTTGTTTCAGTTTATTCAATGAGGCCAAGATGAAACTCTGAGAAACTAACCAAAGGAAGTGATGGGACTTTGTAATTGCACTCTTATTTCCACCCACTAAAATGCACTAAACTGCAAAAGGACTGTGAAATGCTTTTTACAGGAGTATTTCCCCGTAGGGTCCTTATCAGCTTCACCCCTTAGCTGGGTGAAATTTCTCTCAGAGAAAAGAATAAACAAATAATAAATGCATTCTTCAGGGCTTTTTGAGGTCTTTAATAATTATGTGTCACTTAATATCACCCATGTTCCTTAGAACTCATGCCACTTTTTTTTTTTTACTCTTCCTTTCATTTTCATCAGATTGGCCAAGAAAAGAATTGACCATTTTATGCCAAATTGCCTCTTTAATGTTTTCTTATTGGAACTCACTTCCCAACCTTCTCCTCGATTTCTTTTCCTTTTCCCAGGCCTATTCCTCACCAAGTACATGACACTGAAACTGAGATGGCCACAGCCTTAGGGATTTTGCACAGTTTGGCATTTTTTCTCATTCTTTCACTTGTGTAATGCTTTGTCTCTACTGGCTTGTTCACCTCACCGGGATGAAACTGTGTGTTTTCTGCATGTGCCAAATCTTGCTCAAGACTTTTAACAATGAAATCTGTCCAATGCCTGTAGAGATCTGAAGACACCTTAGAGCTAAATAATATACTTTTAAAAATAAAACATAAAAACGTGATGGGAAGGAAAAAGGCAAAAAAGAAATTTAAAGGTTGAACTTTTAAGTTTAAAATTCTCATTTGTTTGAGTAATGATTTTTGTGCCTGTTGAATAAATAGGAGTAAAATTTTTATTCTGTGGAATTCTGTGGAAGAATGCCCTAAGCATAGCATAGGATGAGAGTCTAAACCATTATTATACATTTGTCATCAATAGTAATGCATTTCCTGTTTCACCTGGTGAATAAGGACCTTAAAATCAATTTGCCTCTCTTGGAATTAATGCATAACACTTAATTCTTGCTGAAGGTCTTTGAGGTTGAGAAGTTGAGTTTTCTGATGACTTCTGCTGTTAAGTGAGCATGAATGCTTAAAAAGAAAGAAAACAGCAGAATATTCACTGCCACAAGGAAATTGAAAGAAAACATGCAAATTAAAATTTATTTTATCGTGCAATAAAAATGCAGTGCAAAAACACATCTCAAGCAGCTGAGCCTGATTTTCAACAAAGATCTGAGCACAATAATCATTATTATAGCAAACTTGTTCCTCTCTAGGAAGAAAACTCGAATTTATCAGAATTTTAGACATTGTGGATAAGTTATTAGCCCTTCCAGCCTGCCAGCTTTTATTTTAATCTCTAGCTGTTTTGAACTAAGAGGCAAAGGGAAACACTTGTAAACATTGTTGAAAGAAGGTGTAACCTACTTTCTCCTACTTCACTAATTGCACTAATTTTCTGAGCACCTGATGAAACACTGTTTCATTATTTTGCTTGATTTATTTGACATGATAAAATGCTTATATTTGAATAATGTTTTATATTCAAGAATTGGAGATTCTAATAGGCAGAAGCAGATTTTTTTTTTAACCTTGGCTCTACTGAAGCTTTCATAATCAGAATCCCTCTCGGAAGCTCAGCTTCTGGTTTTGTAAAATAATGGACTAGGGCTGCATGACTAATGCTTTTTTTTCCATCATTAATTATCTTTGACATTTTTCTTTTAAAAATGTACATGCAGAAGGAACAAAAATCTTTGCCTTGTTCACTTCTACAAGTGATTTACAAGTATGAAAATACATACTTTTTTTTAAAAAAAGTGTTTGATATCCTCTGTCTTGTATGTAGTCTTTGATTTTGAGATAATGTCAGATGACATTTTGTAGTTTGAGATAGGATTCTGAGCATATTAAATCCTTCAAATGATGTGTAGTTCAGAATAGATAAGGATGGTAAAGGAGTCTGTGTTGGGCGAAGTTTGTAAAGGAGTGATAGAGCATTACCAGTGCACACCAGACTTTACTGCCAGATGATAGATAAGTGAATTTTGACATTTTTTATAGAGAAACTGACCTGAAAGTACAACATTCTTAAAGTATTTTTATATGTAAGGGTTTTTATTCTTCAAATAAAATTACTTATAATCCTTAAATGGTATACACACATATGTTTAAAAATTCTGATGTGATTTTAAAATGCTTTATTCCTCCCTTCGCCTATAAACCATTATTAAAACATTCTGGAATCTGGTTTGTAAATTGTTTTTGAACATGTTGAAAATCCCAAATGAAAGAAGCTGTACATCTTCTGAGTTCTTTTTCTCCCTCAAAGAAAAGTTATGTAAGGTGTTTCATTTTGCTTTTTGAGATTAACACTGTGTCCTGCAAACACCAGGACGCTAAGGAAATGAGAGAGTACAGACAAACCATTCACAGAGAATTCCAAATATCTTGTTTATGTGCCTTTGCCAAGTAGTGGAAATTAAATTAGTCAACCACCCCATGTTTCCTTGAGTATGGCCCATACTTGGTAGCTGTCTCGTAAAGAATGAAGTCTGGAAAAAAAAAGTAAGTTTTAGAGTGAAAAAGCTCCAAAACAGAAAATACTATCTTCACCATATGATAGAGATTAACATTAGTAGTGGTAGGTCATGCTGGTAGTGTGTGCTGCTGATAGAATGTGACAAGAACACTTTAACTGTGCGACTATTCTTCCCTCAAATCTATGTCCATCTCCCCATGAGGAAAATATTACAGTAACACAAGCTGAGGGATCTCTACATAGTAATTTAACACTACTTCTCAAAACTGTCAATTTCACAAACAAACAAAAAATAACCAAGCAGTCCATCTTAGATCTGATCTCCTTAGAGTAAGAAAATGTAATGACTAATCAGAATGTAGCATTATGAGTGGGATCCTTGACAGTAATAGGATTTTAGGGAAGTACAAAGACATTAATGAAAATAATAGTGAGGGCCAAAATTCTGCAGATTAGTTAGCAGTAATTTTAATATTAGTTTCCTATTTGAGACAAAGTCACCATGTTTCTGTAAGATACTGAAATACAAAAAAGTGGTTCAATGATACAAAATAGTATTCTGTACCAGTTTTGAGGTTTTATTGCAAATCTAAAGCATTTACAAAATTAAAGTTTAGATGAATGCATAATTTCTTAGCTCCTTTGATGCATATTCAAACTTCATCTCTATAATTTAACAATAAGATATGATAAATATTTTTCAATTTTTATCAATGATTGCATTAATTCTTTACTGTAATGGGAGTACGAATACATAGAAAAGCATACTCAAATTAAATGATAGATTTTATTTATGATCCATGTTGAGTAGGAGTGAATACAATAAGTATGCCGAAAAGAATTTTATTTTTTTCATTTCATAGAAATAACTATTTCATAGTAAAACAAAGGCCTAAACAGTAAAGTTTTGAGGGAGCAATTGTAGAATTTTATTTAAAGGCATTAAAAATCAGTGGAATCAATTCTTTCCAAGGTGGACCTTAATAAAATTTGAAACATGAAAGAAAGTACTTTGTATAAAATAATGCTATGAGTTTACAAAAATGTAGTGTTGAAGTATATAATGTTGAATATAGTGAAGACAAACAGTATCAACAGAGTAAACAAAAATTCAGAAATTATTATGAATTTGAATACATTTTTCTTTACACATGAAATTACAGAATTTTTCCTATTTTTTCTAGTCATTGCAAAATTTAACAGTTGAAATTTTTCTACATGTTTCATATTATTCTAACTAGTATTTAAGTTTTTCAGTAACAATTAGATTAGGTTTATGATCCTTTTATATTTTTTAGCTCACCTTAAGTGTATCTTGCCTTAAGTTTAATACCTTCACATCTTTTCTCATACTGATTCAGCTTGTTACTTGGTTTTCTATGTTTTGCCTCATTAGAGAGGAGAGTAACTCCGGTATCTCCTGAAATTCTAGGATTGCATTTCACCCTGTTTTTTTTCTGAAATAGTACAACAAAAAAGCAGTACCTACGATTTCTGTCATAGTCAAATATACTTATTTTAAAGAATATAACTGTCACACAATGCTATCACAAAATCAGGATAGATGATAAGTCTACTTTGGAAAAAAGCAACACACATAACTACTACAATTTATAGATAAAACCTAAAACTCATTATTCTCTGCCCTATAATGAACACTCCGTTTTCTACAAAATTCTGTATGTCATTATTATATGAAGTGAAAAACTGCACAAATATTAAAATTGGACAGGGAAGCTACTCAGGATTTTTAAAACATTCATAGTTTAAAGTACTGAAAAGAGTTATAAATTGTATGACAAAAATAATTTGTATACTGGCAAAGTATATTAGTCACAACATGGAAATACATGATGTTAGAGATCAACAGATTAAAATCAAGTTTTTCTAAAGCCAAACAACAAGTTTAGATTTAATCTCTTTTTTATGAGATAGCTACATTATGTTTGGGTTAGAATAAGAATATAAACCTGCATGAACATAAACCTGGGAAAGAAATATAATTCTAAAAATATTTTATTCTCATAAATCCAGCAGATACTGTAGAAATAATTTATGAATTATTAGATGGTATTTGTTCATTATGTTTGTTAGAAACAAATCCACTAGTCCTTGATTTTGGCTGGATACAACAAAGCTGTAAGATTGAGAACTAGTCAATCACACAAAGTGTTTTCCAGGGCTTTCAAGGTAGCACATTGTCCAACTTGTAAAAATATTATGTAGAGAGGTAAGATGAGACATTTATTTTAAAGGCAATGCTCAAAGTGTGCTGAGAATTTATGGAAAGTGAATCAAGGTCATCTTCATGCCTATGCAAAGGGGGAAAAAAAGCCTCTCTGCAAAGAGAAACAAAAAAGTCGAAGTTTTAAATTATTCATAAAATTGAATGCATTACCAAATCTATTCCCTGATATATGTACATCTATCTTGTAACTAGAATTTGTTCATCTGGGCTTTCCAGAAAACATTGCAAGCCATATCCTTTAATTGCAAAGAGATATCAATGAGAATCATGTAAAGATCAATGAATCAGAGTAATTTTTAGGAACTTGATGAATAAAATATGCTTGCCACACACAATTCTGAAGAGAACTTTATTTTGTACACTGATTTAGAATACTGAGGAGAAAATAAAATTTAAAACAGAGGGGCAGGGATTCAGCTCAGTGGCATGAGCATGTGCCTAGCAAGCGCAAGATCAAAGGTTTGAGCCCCAGTACCAACCAAAAACAAAACCAAAAACAAGGAAGGGCATGTAGCTTTGTACAAAGGATCTAATTTCAATTCCCGGTACCATAATACAAATTAAGAAAAGTACAGAGAGTTTGGAGTAGAGCCCTACATCTTAAGCTTATGAACTCTGTAGGGTAGAATAAGATAATGGACTTCAGTGAACATCAGTTTCTTCCTTGAAAAATGAGAATTATAACAAAAATATTAAAAATAAAAAAGATATCCTCCCTCATACTATCAGTGTAAGGAATAAGATAATGAAAGAAAGTGTTACGAGTCAGTATTAAGACAGCCACAATTGTGTTAGGACAGTGAATCTGAGACAAAAAGATACGTGTATTCACTTCAGTAGGTAGAAATGTATGTCTCTATGAATATAAATATGGCAGTACATCCACACAATTCAACAAAAATTCATTTGAGAATATACTAATTAGAAAAGTAAAAAAAAGTGCAGTTTCATAGGATTATTTCATTTAAAAAATCCTTAGAAATTGATAATATGTATAAACCACATATGACGAACATGTAAGAACTACTATAATGTGGTTTTACCTAATATGTATTAAATCTAATATATGACCTAGTATTCACCATTGTTTTTCCCCTTTTTAAAGAGAATTGGATTCAAATTTTCTAATATTCCTTTCTATGATATTACTATTATGTAATGAATTTCTTTAGAGCAAGGAGAATAACAATAAACTACACAATGTAATAATCTAATATATAGTTGTGCATACTATTGTAATTATAATACATTACATTATACTGATAATATTTGCACCACTGTATAGTTTGCTATATCTCATTCAATTATTCCCACAATAATCCAATTAATTAGAAGGCATCTAGATCTTGCTTTCAAACTGGTAACAGAGAAAACGAGACATGAGAGTCCAGTACAATATTCAAAGCCATGTGAGAGATAACAAGCACCAGCAAAATATATTCGGCTTCAGGCCCATGCCCTTATTTTAAGAAGTCTCTGATTTAGGCATCTTTATTTTTCTCGATTCTATTATTGAGGATCTAGAAGAGGATATTTATCCTAGTCAGTTTAAATACACTTTCCCATAGCTTATATAACAATAATAAAACAAAGGAAATCTCATTTTTCTAATACAACTTATTCTTAATTTCTTTAGGAGCGCCTTCTACTCTTAAGTAATAGCAAAACAGTTTAATACTTGCATTTCTGCAGTTGTTTCTGGGTATATCGAGTTTAGGAACTGTTTTCTTTTTCTTTCTTCTTTTCTTTCTTTCTTTCTTTCTTTCTTTCTTCTTTCTTCTTTCTTTCTTTCTTTCTTTCTTTCTTTCTTTCTTTCTTTCTTCTTTTGATAGCATTCACAATTCTTTCTTTTATAGTTTTCTTCTCCTCCTGTATTTTTTCTTCCCCTGCCCTTGTTGCCTGTAATTTCACACTATGTCCTTGGGTGAATCACTCAGAACAAATGAGGTAGAAGGAAACATTAGTAGAGTTGGGAACATTAGACATTAACAGAATGGAAGGAAATTTTCAGCTCATCTTATCTAAAATACTGGCTGATGTCTGTGCCAGTTCTGGGCTAAAAACCACAATATGAACTTTTGTATATGGCATACAAAATGGTCTTTAGGCATTCACTGCTACCACTGAGAAGCTTCCTGAAATGATTTCAACTAAAAACAGGGATCCACTCTATTCTTACAGAAGGTTCAGACTCACAGTGCTGAAGTTATGGGGCCTTCATCTCACTAGACAGCTTCCTGGGACATGCCACACTGTCTTGTCTCCAAGTTACCACTGAGAACTGAGAGTCTTAGAAAACTGACTGTTGGGAAGACAGAAGGGATGATCTTTGCTCTCTCTCTCTTCTGTCTGTGCCACTATGATATCTTTTTACAGATGCAATTCTATGACTTCTGTTATTCATCAAATTAAGAGAATACCACAACCTTTGTCTATGAACCATATACAAACATCAGTGAAGGTTCTGTGTCTCAACCTCAAACATTTAGGAAGTCCTAGGAAACCATGCATCACATTCTTATATAAATTTCCCTCAACTGCACGCCCTGGTCCTTCCAATCATACTCTTGTTCAAATGACCTAGACAGGGTCCAGTTCCATGTGGGCTGACAATTCTTTATTGTGTGGAGTTTTTCTAAAGCTGTGAAGCAACTGTTTCATTTAGCACCCTGGAGACTAAGTACCAGGATTGCTACTCACCCTCTCTAAATTTTTAGTCTTTCAAGAAAAGGCTAATACCTCTGCATGAGAAGCCCTGTGCATATCAGATATTTCAGTTCCTTTAGTTGCTTTGTTCACTTGTATATGACAAGTTCTCCATGGAGTTAAATCCCCTGGGATCATTCATCATGAATTCTAAAATTAAAATATTTACCATTTAATAGCTTTAAAAAAGCCATAGTAATATGTCACAAAAGTGGGGAGGAAGCAAAGCCACTATATGAAATACTTGTACAGCATTAAGCATGAAAGCACCTTCAATATAATAAAAAACAAGAATGAAAAAAGATTTCCTTTAGTTTCAAGTTTTATCAGAGAAATTTGATATGCATTTATGATTTTTGAAGCTTTATAGTTCGGTTTTTACAATGAATTCATGGTTAATAAGATTTGTTAGATAAATGACAAGTCTAATGAGAGGGTAGAGACTCACAGGTAAAAAATAACTGAACAGTTTGTGAATAGTTTGATGACACATACAGAGCATTAGGAATTGAAGAGGCTATAATTATGAAAGGGAGTCACAAAGACTAGGAAAGAAAAATTTAGTTGCAATATTTTAAAAGGAGAAAGATTTCTTACAAGATTTAAAACTAACGGGAAAGAAGATCCCCAGATAACAAAAAGTAATCTCTATGAAAACAAAAATTGGAATGGACTGTTTTCACTAAGCATTCATATAATCACTATTTTATTGACTCAAACATTTATATCTACATAAAATGCTATAAAATAGATAAGAAATAGTATTATCCCATGAAACCTCCATTGTTGAAAAGGAACCTGTAATCTAATTTCTTTCAGAATTTCCTAGTTACTGATGAAACAAATTCAGCTATAGATACTACAGACTCTCTGAACTTCAGACTTTCTCCCTATATATAGTTCTCATTGATACATTTGATAAGTATGATCTCAGTGCACCTTTCCATTAGGGGGATTTTCTGTATTGAATTAGTTAGTGTTTCTAAGAAAGTCAGATGCACACAATATTCCTAACAAGAAAGATCATGTTTTCATAAATAAGACATACATGTGCATATATGTATACATACACACATATGTATTGTGAATTATGTAATATTTACATAAAATATACATTTATATTAATATATAAGCAGAAATAGAATAAGACCTTTATTTGAAGTGCATATAGCATTGTATGCTTTTAGAAAGTATTTGAAATAAATATGTAAAATTTCACATCAGTTATATTTGATTGACTATTTAGGTTTCTCTTGCATTGATTTCTACAAATTTCTATATGATTGAAACTATTTAGATAAAAAATACAATTCATGACCAAATGAACAAAAACAAATACATATACTTCTTCCCAGGAAAACAAACCATTATTCTCACAGACAAATCATGCAATAATATGTCAAAGCAGAGAAAACATCTACCAAGTACCAGAACCATCTTACCTCCTTCTTTACAGCACACTTCCTGAATTCTTACTGTAGCTCCCAACTTTCGCATGATTATGTATCAGTTAAATTGTCTACTGGTCAGATGAAATCTGTTAAAGTGCTTCCAAAGATTTAAGAGCAAGATAGAGAACACACAAAGAAAGCATAAAAACTGGGAATACTGGTTGCAAATCATGAAGTTTTTATAAAGATGAAAAACATATTCATAATAAACAAAACACAAACAAAAGTTCAAATAAGTGAATATGGTGGCATAGGCCTGTAGTCCCTGCTTTTGAAAGGCTGAGGAAGATGGATCATAGCGAGTTGGACACCAGCCTGGGGTACATAGTCAGTTCAAGGCCAGCCTGAACTGCAAGCAAGACTGTTGTCTTAAAAAACAAACAAAACAAAAACAAAAACCCCCAAACTAATTTATACGGGTCATTAGTCCTTTAGAAGAGAACATTAGCTGCTGGAAAAAATGTTGATCACAAAAAAAAATGAATTTCAGTGGAGTCTAATGACAAATTTAGTTGAAAAATACAAGAATAAGTACTGAGAGAGAAAAATCATAAATGGCAAAGATTTGCATGGGGTCATAAAAAGAATGAATACAAAAGAATGTAAAATGGATTATATGTGTTGTAAGCTAAACTTTAGTAAACATGTAAAAGTAGATGCTATATATCTATATATATATATATATATGTTGCTTTTTAATATATTCATTGCTTTTTAGGAAAATAAAGTTATTCCTTATTTAAATTTCCTTATAGAAAACATTTAGAAATTATTAGTGATAATTTTCTGTCCCATCCTTATAATACAAAAGGTGACTGACAAATCTATAGAATGTTTAAGCACTTAAAATAAAAACAAAAATAGCTTGAGTTCCTTTTCTATTTAATAACGATGTGTTAGTCCCTTTCCTGTTGCTGGGGCAAAAAACTCAACACTGACGACTTGAAGGAGAAGTTTGCTTTGGCCCATGGTTTTCAGAAGATTCAGTCCTGGATGGTTGACTGTAAGGCTAAAGTGCATAACGGGAAAACCTAGTGAAGAAACAGTGCTATCTCTATGCAGTCAAGAAGCAGAGAGGGGAGGACCAGGGACAAAAAATGCAGCCTCTCAGGTCAAATCTCAGGGACCTGCCTTTTCCCACCATTGCAGCTGCCTAGCAGGAGACTCGGGGGACATTTAAATCTAAACCATAATAAATGGGTATTTGTATTCCTCATTCTCTTTAAATCTTGTTTTTCCCCCACAAAATATGAAGAATATTTTCTGCACAGTAAAGGACATAACTAATATGAGAATGTTTGGTAAGCTACAATATGAATACACACTCATACATGCGCACACAGACACACACAAACACACACACACAGAGTACCCTTACGCATTTGGCCAAATTAATTTACTTACAAGTGTCCTTGCTATGAATAAACCAACACAAATCAGTAGTAAATATTTTCTATTAACAATTATCATGAATATGGAAAATTTACTCACATATCTGTTAATTATTGTCACAGTAGAAGTAAACTCTGCTTCCTGAACATCCATTCTTACCTCCTCCTAGCATGAAAGTATGCATTTGTTTTAGGAAATTATCTCCTCACTGAATACTTTACTTATGATATCATCTTTGAAGCTCTCCATTTCTCTCAGGTCAGACTTCCATGATTTAAGATTGACCAGTAGCACGTGCTTCCAAGATGTTTTACTTTGAACAATAATTTGAAACAAATCTCCCCCAAACCTATTGCTAATTAAACTTTTCCCCCCGAAGAGTTTGGTCTTTATTTGCTGATTGTTGAACTCTGTGGAGCTGGGTTGTCATTTTTTTTTTGAGGTTTCTAACCCTGATATATCAATTCTCCTTCCTCAGTTCTATGAGCTACTTCATAAGTTTTCTTGGTATCTTACTTTTATTTTATTTGCTAGTGTTGGATCTTGTTGCTTGGCACTAAAACGGCAGCTGAGTGATTGTTCTTGCAAATTAAAATCCAGCCTATCTAAATTTTCAAATTAAAATCCAAATATGTTCATATTCAAACTTGTTTATATATGTTTATATTTTGTTATTTGTAACATTGGATAATATATCATTTATTTCTTTTAAATGTTGTATATAAAGAAACAAGATCTTGGCAAATAATAGAGACAAAACCATAAATAAAAGTATAAAAATTCAGATCTAATTTACAATTGGGCTTCTTTATCCTTTCCACCTGTTCTTCTTTTTAGAAATTACTCTTCTATGGAGATAAAAAAGAGAAAAAGTGTAGTTCTATTTCCAATTAAGTGTTATGCACTCTCTAGAAAGTGGAGATACACTGTTAAGTCAATATAATGCATCTCATTGATACAAGTTTTGTTTTATTTTAAAGATTGTAAAACAATAAAAACAATGACATAGAATTTCAAAACAAGATAACTAGACACTAACAATAGTTAACATATTACATATTGTCATCTTCAAAATTGTTGCTCAGATTACAAAATATAGGTATGCAAAATTGATCAAACAGTATAAGCACAAACCATTCCTTTCAGTGAACTAATAGAAAGTAATAGTATGATTGTCTTAACTACCATATAGGTGTATTTTTTTCTTTTCCCTTCCTTTTCTACTCTCTCCCATTTCAGTTGTTCTTTCCTTTTGTGTGGTTTTGACTGTGTTATCCATTCTAAGTTCTGTTTGAGCCTCTGTAAACTTAGTTATTTCTCCTGCCCAGACTAAATCTCATAGTATGCTTTGGAAGGGGGATGGATAAAAAAGAAACATGAATATGAGAAAAATGCTTTACATTATCAAGCTGTACTTTGGAGAAAAGAAGGCACAACTGTCCCTTTATCATCTTGCTTAGACAGAGAAAAAAAATAACTGGGTGTCATTAATTTTAGCCAATGCTCTTTTTCAAGAATAGTAGTTATGAGATATAGTTTATAGCCACATAATATCATTATGTGAACCAAAAGAACCATTTTTATTTAATCTTTGAGGTAAAACAAATGCTTCTTTTAATACCCTATAAACAGACAGCAATCAAATAATTAATTTAAGTTTCTTTTAGCATTATACAAGCTATGCCAGAGTTCCATCTCCTCAAAGTTTTTCAGTTGTAGAGATTTAATCGAAGTGGAATAATTGTAAGTTTTCTTCTAAACCTGCTTAGAGACATAATTTTCAGTAAAAAGAAATATTCCATTGCTATGGCAGTGACCTCTATTTATCTGTATCCTCCAGAGTGTTTAATATGCTGCAGGCAATTGGTAGATGTTCACGTCAATTTTTTGACTAGTCTTTTCAAAGTACTGGTTTGAGATGTCTGCATGAAGTTAGTTTGATTACATATAAAAATGATTTTCAGGATAGTCCTTTTGGAAAAACTGAGGGATGCTGAATACCAAACAGAACAATTTTAAAATGCTGGATTTTCTTTTTGATTTTTTTTCCTTTGGACCAGGGATTGAATTCACAAACTCACACTTACTAGGCAAGCACTTGAACCGCTGAGCTAAATCCCCAGCCCTAGACTTTCTTTTTGGAACTTCTTTTTTCTCTGAAAATAAGAAAGCACCAACCTTGAAAATATATGAACATTTGCACATCTACTGTTATGAAACAAGAACTGTTAAAAGGTACCTGATAGTGTGATTTTAAAAGTAACTTTTAGATACTTTGTAAGAGAACATTTTAGCTCAATGAAAACATTTCCCAAAGAGGGAAGGTTGAGGAAACACTACAAAAAGTATCTAGCGATATATTATGCATGATTCAAAGATGTGAAATCATCAAGTTTAGCACATTATGCCTCCTTCACAGCACTTGGAAGGCACATGTTATATTTCACATTTATTTCTTTTGTTATTATTACAAAACTATCATGTAGCTTTTTAAATTTTTCCTAGCCAGTCAAAATAGGGTGGCTTGTCAAAGTGTATTATAGATGAGAGTAAAACTCTACTGGCAAACAGATTAGATAAATGGATTAATATACATAATCATTTAACATTTTATCATTTGTCAAGGAAATCCAAATTAAGATTATGTATTTGACATACGATACTGCACCTAAGTGGAAAAAAATCTACCAACTCTAATTTTCACTGCATGTACAAATATTTATATCCCTCCCCATAGCTGTAATCAACAACCTAGTTATTACATTTTTATGATAACCTTTTTAAGAATGCCCATAAATTTCAAGTTCAAACATTACATGTAGAAATTGAACTTTTAAAATCTATTTTAAATCTCACCCACACATCTACCTTTAGTATAAGGGTTGGTAACTATAATAATTATTTTCTTGCAAAGACACTTTCCATTTCCATAAAACCAGGATTGAGGGCCAGTGATATGGTTCAGCAGCTCAGCAGCTGCCTGGCAATACAAGGCTCTGAATTTGATCCCTAGCAACACACACACACATACACACACACCCACACACACACACACACACACAGCAGTATAGAACTTATTATAATATAGAACATCAAGTCCATTTGGTTTGATTATTGAGAAGAATTTGTTACAGGTATAGACAGTTTTTCTGAAATAATAATTCCACTTATTTTTGAACAAGTGATAAAAGACAATGTGACATTGTAAAGCATCCTCACTTTCAACATTAGGTTTTTTATCTCATGAAAACTTCTTTGCATAAGGTGAATTACCTGTCCATTTATTTTGAAATGTTAAAAAGTACCCATAAAATGATATTTTGAATTTGCCGCCCATATCTTTTTAAAAATATAAATCAAACAATGGGTAATGCTACTTTTAAGGTTTTTAAATTTCATTTTAGTGTGGCATTTCCATGCACACTTATAACATACTTTAATCACATGCATTCTTCTATTACTCTCCTTTATCCTCTACTTGCTGTATGCTATTGGATATTACTTACTATTTTTCTAGTTAACGTGAGAAATACTGAGAATTTTTTGGAGTTGATTTTGTATTATATATGAACATTCCTCTATTTTGGGAAATGTATTATAATTTTAAATTATGTCATTAAAATCCAAGGAAATCTATGCAAAAATATTTATAAACACAAGAAGGCACTCATGTTTGAAAAATATGTCAAAATTATAATTTTATTTTTCTGTTTTTGAGGTATATTTGATATATTTTGAAAGCTAAATGATTGCAGAAAAATAAAGCTGAGTTTTTGTTGTTTATAAACATCATTCCCTGGACTTCAAAGTATAAGACTGACATATTATAAATGATAATTCAGCACAGCTCTGTTTCCCATAAATTAACATTTAAAATGTAACTTTGAAGGGAGTAAGCATTTTAGACATCACTGACTGCATAAGGGCACATGACTGAGATTTCTAAGATGAATTGAGTTTTTTAGGGTAAATAGACATGATGGAAAATTTTTAGTTACAGGCTTCACTGGCCTTCGTTGTCTTTGGACAAATCTTAATGTGCCTTATTTTCTGAATTTACAAACTAGAACTTATCTGTAGATATAAAATTTTGAAATCCTTGAGCAGAAATCAAATAGAAGATGGCATGAGACAGAAAAGAATTATTTAAAGAAAATATTTTCTTTTTTTATATTGCCATTTGACCTTATCTGTCCATCAATTAATAAGTGATAGAAAGCAAGGAAAATGTTGTTTTTGTCATATGAATGCTTTTATATTGTTGGAATTAAATTTCTCTTAGCAGCTGGTCCTCTTAGTCTTTTTTATTTCCCTCTATCATACTCACTTAGGAAGCATTACTTCTCTGGGTTGGAAATCACAGAAGACAACATTTATTATTTTAAAATTGTATAACATTGATTATAATAATGAATATATACATATGAATAAAAAGCTAGAGCTGTCTAGAAATTCCTCAAAACAGCAAATCTTTTGAGACTATGAAGATATCTCTACTCTTTATAAGTGGTTTATAACAGTGATGGCAAACATTTTAGAGCTTGCAATAATACAAACACACCCCCTGTGGCACATGTACCATAGCTCTGCCACCAGTGGACTTTATCTTTTTAAAAAGGACTCTTGGAACATCCTTGGCAATTAAAATATGTAGTTTTTATGACTTGCAGTTCTACATTTAAGAATCTAGAGTACTACTGGGGAAGATGGGGAAGTGGTAGGCAAGCAGCAAAAGAGCCTCTCCGAGAGTTGCCGTCTGGACACAGGAATGTAGCAATGTGAGGAAGACAAACATGAGGGAAATAGGTCCTCTGGACCCAGGAAGGATCTGAGGTGAGAATTCTCCCACAGGGAGGATGAAGAGGAAAATTTCAGTGAAGAAGGAGGTAGCCACCAGAACTTTCTCCCTGAGTGGAAAGACAAGTTTGGGCCTGTGGACACACAGTGACTGCTGGTGGTGCCAGAGGCCTCTGTGGACAGACACAGTTGTGGATGGAACAGTGACTATGTAAGACTGCACTGGCTGGGGTCAGTGCTGAGGCCTAGGTCGTCCCACTGCAGAGAGTGATTGATCAGGAGCCATCTTGGGCAAGGACTAACTTGACTCAGAGCTCAGAACAACTTCTGGGTCCATCTAGCTGCTCCCAGCTGAGTTCAAGTTGGTGCTTCCAAAGAGGCAACAACTGCTGCAGGATGAATAGGTCTAATGTGCCCCCCTCAGCCAGAATACAGCCTAAACTCTAGGGAAAATATAGGTATAGGCTCACTGAGATTACTCAATACTCCAGCATAAAGCTATGACTAGCTTTCTGAGGTAAATCAACACAGATCTGGACGTCTTTACACATCTCCTACAAATGACAAACCGGGAAGTGGGCTTTCCTTTTTCCTTTTTTCTTTTCTCTTCTTCATTGTTGGATCTTAATTTTACATGAGTGTGAGCGTGGTTTCTAGCCTCTCTGTGGTTTTTGTTCTGTTGTATTCTTTCTTCTATTTCTTTCTTTTCTCTTCTTAGCTTGTCTTCTTTACCAGTTTCCCAAAGTTAGCACGATACCCTTAAACCTCTAGCCTTACTTTTGATCTTTTTCTCTTCTTCTATTTCTCTATTTTTCCTTAATCCATTTTAAATTTTAATATATAATATTATGGTTTGTTTGAGATTTTGTTATATAGCCACAAATCTGGTTCATGCAATTAATGGTAACAAATTGGTGGTAACATAAGTTTGTCATTTTCTAGGCTGTGTTTGATGCTATTCTTGATGCTGTTGGTGCTTCTTTAGCCACAGGTGGCAAAATTCATGACTTCCACTAATTTCTTAAGCTCCTCTTTTTTTTTCATCTGTATCTGCTCTAGTCAATAACCACTGTTTTCACTGTGAACACGATCTGGGCAGTTAGCTCAGAGAAAAAATAATGCTTAGTGACTCTAGAGAAGATATGGACAAAAAGAAATAGACACACTTAAGAAAATGATGGGTTCTGAATGCCCAACATAGAGAAAAAATGAATTCCATAAAACAGATTAAAGAAGATATCCAGGAAAATAAAAATTCCATTGGAAGTATCTGCAACAGAATGAGTCCATTTGGGGACAGAATGTCAGATATTAGAAGACAGGCTGTGGTTAGCAATCATGGAAATAAAGATTTCTTAAAATAACAAGGGACCATAATAAATAAAGCCAGCAGCTTCTGGATGATGCAAAGAATGATACCTTATCATTAATTGGAGTTGGAGAAAAAGCAGGAGATAGCACAAATGCTGCAAAAAATAATGCTTGCAGATGTCACAGCAGAAAACTTCCCTGGTAGGGAAAAATAATTTGACATACAGATAAGTGAGGCATGTAGAATCCCAACTAGCCATGATCAAAAATAAACCTAGTCAGGCATATCATAGTCAAGATGAAAGAAAAAAAACACAAGAATAAAATATTAAAAGGTGTTAGAGAAAAGAAACAAACCACCTATAAAGGAAAGCCAATCAGTCACAGTTGACTTTTCAGCACAAACTTTCAAGTCAAGACAGCTTGGAGCGAAGTATTTCATGCTGTAAAGGAAAGCAGCCTCCAACCTAGATTGATGTACTCTATAAAAATATCTTGCAAATTGACAAGAAGTAAGATACTTACACAACAAAGAAAACCTGTGAAAATTTGTGACCATCAAACCAGCACTCCAAAATGTTTTGAAGGACATTCTAAAAAGAGATAACATGGACTACTCTGGGAACCCCAACAGAAGGAATTCACCAGGAAAGGCAAACAGTGAAAAAAGAGAGGGGAAAACAAGGGGAGATGAGGCAACAGCAGGAAAATAACACAAGGGTAGGTCAATATTTACCAGTTACAGCCATCAATGTTTATGGTCTCAGTTCACCAATCAAAAGACACATATTGGCACAATGGATTAAGAAGCAAGATCCAATAATAGGTTATATAGAAGAAACAAATCTATTTCAAAAAGAAATTGATAGACTGAAAGTCAAAAGATGGAAGATAGTACTCCAGGAATTCAGGTAAAAGCAGAGATAACTATTCTATTTGTGGACAAAGTTAATTTCAAGCTAAGATTGATTAAGAGCAACAAAGGAAGTCACCACATCCTTGTAAAAATGACACTCATATATGCAATGAACACCAGTGCACCATGTTATATAAAACAAATATTAATGGATGTGATAAATCAAGTAAGCACTTTCGTGTTGGGGGATCTCAATAACCACTGTCACAAAAATACAGATTAACTAGAAAAAAAATTAACAATGAAATATTAGAAGTGAACCAAACTTTTCAACAAATGAATTTAGTAGATGTCTATAGTTTTCTACCCTAAAACATCAGAATACACATTCTTTTCAATTGCACATGGGATATTCTATAAAATATACCACATACTAGTTTATAGAACATGCTTAAGTAAATGCAAAGGAATTGAAGTTGTCCTATGTATATTATTAGACAAAGGTGCAATGAAATTGGAAATTATTGGAAAAAAACCACAAGAACCTCATAAATACATGAACCCTCCTGAATAACCAATAGGTCATAAATGAAAGTAAAGAAGAAATTAGACAGTTTCTATAATTAAGTGATAATGCCAATACAACACATTGGCACTTATGGAACACATAACAATTTAGGACAGTTCTAAGAGGGAAGTTTGTACAGTGAATGCCCATATCAAGAAAACAGAGCAAGCACAAACACCTTAATGCTGAACCTCAAGCGTCTAGAAAAAGACAAACACATCAAGCCTAAAACTCCAATGAGAGAAAATTATAAAGATCAGAGCAAAGATTAATGCATTAGAGACTAAGAAAACAATATGAAGAATCATTAATTTCAGAGTTGATTCTTTGAAAGATTAAATAAAATTTAAAAATGCCTAATCAACGTTATCACAAAAAGAAAGAAAAGACTCAAATCTTTGAAATTAGTAATGATAAAGGAGAAATCACAACAGACCCTGAAGAAACCCATAGGATCATGTATATCTACTGTGAGAACTTGTATTTTAATAAGATGTAAAATGCAGTATAAATGGAGAGATTGCTAGCAATATATGAATTACCAAAACTGAATCAAGAAGATATAATCACAAGTAAAAATCAATCAATGAAGTTGAAAATTTAATTAAAAACCTACCAAAAAAACCCCAAAAGTGCAGATCCTGATGAACTTACTGCTGATTTCTACCATAAATTTACAGAAGTCTTAATACCACTACATTTTAAACTTTTTAATGAAATTGAAAAGGAAGCAATACTCCCATATTCATTCCTAGAAGCAAGCATTACCCTGATACCAAAAACAGAGAAGGAACCAACTAAGAAAGAGAACTACAGGCCAATCTCCCTCATGAACATAGATGCAAAAATTCTTAATAAGATATTGGCAAACACAATGCAGCAAATCATCAAGATGATCATATACCGTGACCAAACTGAGTTCATCCCAGGAATGCAGGAATGGTCCAACACACATAAATCAGCAATCTAATACACTGTGTTAATAGGACCAGTGACAAAAACCATATGATAATCTCAGTAGATACAGAAAAAGCTTTTGAAAAAGTCCAGCACCAATTAATGATGAAAACTCTACAAAAACTGGAATAGATGGTCTTTGTCTCCATCTGATAAAAGCTATTTACAACAAACCAACAACCAAAATCTTACTAAATGGACAAAAATTGAAAGTGTTCACTCTAAAATCAACAACAAGACAACAAGATCCCCTGTCTCCCCTCTTACTCAACATACTTCCGGAAACCTTAACCAAAGCAATTAGACAAGAGAAAGAAATATAGGAATAAATATAGGAAAGGGAAAAGCTAAATTATCACTGTTTGTAGATGACATAATACTCTATATAGAAGTCTCCAAAAACTGCACTAAAAGATTACTAGATTTAATAAGTTTGGTAGTGTAGCTGGATGCAAACTCACTGTTTAAAAATCAGTAGCTTTTCTGTACATGAATAAAAATCCCATTGAGAGAAATTAGGTAAACAATAACTTTTGCTATAACATTCAAACAAACAAAATACCTAGGAATTAATCTAACAAACTATATGAAAGACCTCTACACTGAAAATAACAGTACTTTGAGAAAGGAGATTGAAGAGTATATGGAAAAATGGCAAGATATCCTTTGTTCTTGGTAGGAAGAATCAATATAATAAATATACTTTCAAAACTATTATACAGATGTAATGTAATTCCAATCAAACTTCTAACAGCATATCGCACAGAATTAGAGAAAAACAATCCTAAAATTCATTTAGAATCAGAAGAGACTTAGAATAGCAAAGGCAGTTCTGGGTAATGAAGGCAAGTGAGAGGACATTAAAATCTCTGACTTGAAATTATACTATCAGGTTACTATGACAAAAGCAGCATGATACTGGCAAAAAATCAGACCTGAGGAACAGATTAGAAGATGCATAAACATCTCCAGACATATTCAGCCACTTATCTTAGGCATAGGGGACAAACATGTTCACTGGAAGAAAGATAGCATCTTTAATAAGTGGTACAGGTAAAACTAACTTTACACATGCTAAAGATTAAAATTATACCTGTATCTTTCACCATGCACTAAACTAAATTTGAAATGTATCAAAGATCTAAATACTAAAACAGGAACATCAAATCCACTGGAAGATGGATTAGGTAAAATTCTTGAAGATATTGGTATAGGCAAAGACTTTGTGAATAAAACCTGAGTGCTCAGGAATTATCATGAAGAATCTGATATGGGATCTCAGAACTGGGATCTCATCTTATTAAAAAGCTTTTGCACAGCAAGACACTCCACAAACAGAATGGAGAGACACCCCAAAATATGGTTAAAAATGTTTCTCAGCTGTTCCTCAGACAAAGCATTATTATCAAGAGCATATAAAGAATTTATAAAAATCACATTTCCCAAATTTAGAGATCCAATCCAGAAATTGGCATCTGAGATGGATACACACTTCTCAGATTAAGAAATACAAACAGAAAACAAATACATAGAGAAATCAATATCACTAATAATTTAAGAGTTCAAAATTAAAATGATGATGAGATTCCATCTCACACTGGAAATAATGGTTATTATTAAGAAATGAACTAATAACAAATGCTTGAGGGGCAGAAAAATGAACCCTTCTACACTGTTGGTGGGAGTGTAAACTAATGCAAGCACTGTGGGAATTAGTGTGGAGATTTCTCAAAAACAAAACAAAACAAAACAAACTAGGATTACACATCCCATTTGACCCAGTTATTCCACTTCTGAGTATTTTCCCAGAAGACTTAAATACATAGTACTACAGAGTTGATGTAGCACAATAGCAGCATAATTTGTAATCTTGCAAACACTCCAAATACCCATCAACCAAGGAGTGAATATAAAAGATGTGGTCTTTTTATAAAATGGAGCACTATTCAGACATAAAAAGAGATAAACTGGAGACTTTTATGTAAATGGATGCAACTTGAGTCAATAGCCGTAAGTGAAATAAATCAGATTCGTATGTGTAAACATTGTATTGCTTCCCTAGTGTAAGAAGTTGAAAGAATAAATAAGGTGCTATAAATTTATATTAGTTCTGAAAATAATGTCATGTTAGCCTTCCACAATTTTCTTTCTTTTCAAAAATTTTTAAAAGATTTAGTCTTTTGGATTTTCATATTAATTTTAGAAAAACAAGCCTATTTTAAAAACCTAGAATTTTCCTTAGCATTAGGTTATTAAATCTTTTTTTGGAAAATTGTTATTTCTAAGTGTTTCCCTTAAAATTTTTCTGTAATGTTTTCTAGTTTTCTATATATAGGTCTTACAAATTTTGTGGTGAGATTTATCACTATTTTATATAGTAATACTCATATAAATGAGGTGTTTTGTTTTTGTTCATCACCATGGAGTGGAATTACAGCTGCTTGTCAAGAAACTTTTTTTAAAATTTTATTTTACAGAGGATAAAACCAAGGAAAATAGGACAGAATTTCAATTAAAAACACCAGTGTAAGTGATACAGGCCTTCAAAACAATATGAAATCAACAATAGTTATCATAACACCTCTTATTGTCTTCAAAATAGCTGCAGATACCTTCAGACATAGTAAAAATCAAACATAACAGAACAGAATAGAACCAATAAAAACAAAACAATGAATGCAATAAAGGACGTCAAAACAAGACAGTGGTAAATCCAAAACAGCTACCATAATATATCTTGCTATCTTTGAAATAGATGCTTGTGCCATCAGATATAACAAAGTCAACAAAACAATGAAAATGATACAGGACTTCAAAACAAAACAACGTAGACCTTTTTATTCTCTCTTTTTTTGTTTTGGATTAATGAAGTTCTTTATTTTATTTTATTTTTAAATGTTTTATTAATTTGAAGGCAGTGAAATACAACAGAACAGGATGGAATAAAGCCAACTGAGACTGTGTAGTGAAACTGGTACAGAACTTCACAGCAGGTTACTAGAACAACAGTAATAGGTATCATAGTATATCTCATTACCTTCACAATAGTTGGTCTTTCAATCAGGTATAGCAAAATCAAAGGAAATACAGAATATTACAGAACTTATCAAAACAGAATATTGAAAAGAGCAATACCATTAATCAGGACAAAGCAAAACAGTGATAAAAATATTTGCCTTCAAAGAGATGGTAGAAGGAAATCCCCCTTACTTGCTATATTACATATGGTCAACCTCCCAAGAGATGCTCAGATCTCTGGCTCCCACTTGCTAATGGGGAAAGGGGGGATGGGATGTTTGATTCTCAGCCAATGCATCAGTAGACTCACAGCCCCTTACCAGGGCGGTGAGCTGGTTGTTTGGTTTCCCAGTGCCCTAAGTTCCAACATGGCATGGATCTCAAGAAGCACTGCTGCTTCTCACTCGGGTGGCCACGGCTTGCCAGACCACAGCCATTTACCAAGGCAGCAGGCTGGTTGCTCGGTTTCCCAGCACCCTAAGTTCCAACATGGTGCAGATCTCAGGAGACACTGCTGCTTCCTGCCCGGGGGTGGCCTCAGCTAATAAACTTCATTTTTAAAATAGAGAATCTACCCTAGAAAATACTAATATGAGAGACTAATTCAAAGATGTTCAAGACTAGTAAACAAGAGTGAAATATTAGAAACACTCTGTGTCCATTAATAGAGAGATTAATTGATAAAAGTGGTATATACACAAAAAAGTTAAAGAAAATTTACACATGCATACAAATTAGCTACATAAATTAATATAGAGATATGTTTAAAAATTATGGAGTGAGGAAAATGAGTTTCAGCATAAACATGTCACCTTTAGATAAAATTTTATAAATATATATGTGTACATTTATTCTGGTGCAATATATACATACCCATTTATATATATTTTTGTATATGTATACATATATGTATGTAAGGGACTGAAAATTAATCACAAACAACAATGAAAACTTGTAAACAAGAGTTAAACGGAACAACTCAAAGAAAGTAATCAAGTGAATTTGACTTCTGCTCTTTGCTAACAATTTGTAGTGTCAATGTTTTCATGCAGTTGTTGCAAACATTTAATGTATATTATGCAGGGCTATATCTGACTGCCTGTGACATAAACACCAGACAATACTGTGGTTTAATGAATGTAAAAGCTAATTTCTGCTTGACACAGAAAGTTGATTACCAGGGCTGGCTTGAACATTATAATGATATCAGACCATTAAATTTGCTTCTCTGTCATACTATGAGTTTTTAGTTCACTCATGAACCAAAGCTATTATGAGAGTTCTAGTTGTCATTTTGGCACCCAACCCTAGCAGAAAGATGCAAGATCCACAGACACTTATCTCCATCATTTTCAAATGTACACACAAAGCATTGTTTTTATTTCGTTAGCCAGACTTAGTCATATGGTAATCTCTATGCAAGGACTTGCTAGACTGTGTGGCGTTTTCAGATTTTATATAACACACATGAAATTGATTTATATTCTTAGTTAAAGATAGATAAGCATAAAGATGTTCCTCTTTCTATCCATCTAGATGGTAGGAGAGGAGAGGTGAGGTAGGGGGAGAGAGAGAGAGAGAGAGAGAGAGAGAGAGAGAGAGAGAGAGAGAGAGAGAGAGAGAGAGAGAGAGAGAGAGAGAGAGAAAGGTAAAAGTAAATAGGAGTTAAATAAAGTGAGGTACTATAAACAGCTACTTTATTTTTTCATATCTAAGAAAGTTCCTCCTTCAAAATAAAACTTAAATTTGTCTTTGGCTTATTAAAAATAGCCAGCATAATCTCATCTGCAACATCTCATGTATAAAATGTTAATAATAAAACCACTCACCAACATTACAGAGAAAACTTTCAGAGGCACGAGGGATTGCGGCAGGCAGCTGTCAGTGACATTGCTGCTGCATGCCGCCAAGATAGACGGTCACCAAAACTATGTCCTGGGGATGATATGAATTCCAAAAGACGCATCAAGTCATTCCCTGTGTGTATATATTTGGGTTATTATTTTTTTTTTTTGCAGATAATGAGCACAAGCAAAGGAAAATGGATACTGAAACTTTAAATAATTCCAGTAGATAAAATTCCACTTCTTAAAATTGGTTAATTCTCACCAGTCTTAGAGCACACAGAAAAGGGAAAAAACTTAAAATTTCTAGAATTTTCTATTGAGGTGCTCTTCCCAGAGGAGTTACCAAGTACATTCCTTTGAGTATTAATGAGGCAATGGCATTGAAATGGTAGTTAGGGCTACAGCTCCCTGGGTAGGAAGACTTTTCTGAGAGACCACTTCCTCCTGGATGTATAAGCCCAGTGTGGACTTATAGGTACAAAATGAAGAATTTCATCTCCTCATTTTCTTCTCTTGTCCCCAAATCTTCAAGAGAAAAATGATAAATATACACTGAGATATAGATTAGTTGGTGGTAAATGATATTAAACACTTTTCAGTGAGGTCTTTTAGATCTCTCTCCCTCCTTCCTCTGCAGATCCCTTTCCTTCCTTTTCCCTTTCCTGCACCTCTCCTTCCTCACTTTATCTCTGAAAAATAAACAGCACATTATAGATACAGCTAAATCCATTTTCCACTATATTGCCTCCCCTAAATTTTACCATCCTGTAAAAAGGTACAATTTTTATTTACAAAAAAATAAAATAATAAGTTCAACTTTATCCAGTTTGCTTTGTTCACTAATTATACTTTGATATGCACGGATCTAACTATATTTAATTTCAGGTTTTTTTCAAAATGATGTTTCATTATATATCTCTTTATTGAAATTGGCATGTGCAAAATTTAGATTGTTGTTATAAATGGTTATATATTTATTTCAGTGGTTTTTATTTAGCTCATACTCTTGAAGTTTGGTACTCTTACAGTGATAAAGATTTTGACAGATGTCTTTAAGTATAGTGATTTTGCATAGTTAGAATACTTTTGTGTTTTTAAGTAGTTTACTTTTTTTTTTTTTTTTTTGGTACAGGGGATTGAACTCTCGACCACACGCTTGCAAGGCAGG
>PVJX010008479.1:0-65469 GCA_004027295.1 Dolichotis patagonum
TATATATATATATATATATATATATATACCTACATATTTTAGTTTCAATTTTGGTGCCAGAAAAATAGTCTTTGGTTAATGACTACACTTGCTTCTCAGTGCCCAGTAGCAACTGGCCAGATTTTGGGTCTAAATGAAAGTTTACCAAAAACTCCCAACCTATTTTGCTTCTGGGGAAAATCCATGTTCTAATTATTCAAACAATTAACAGAGGCTGTACAACTCGGACTCGTCAGGCATACGGTGAAGACAAGTACTTTCAGAATAGATTGAGAGTATGGAGGGAAAATTGGAAAAGAAATATACAGGAGGATCTTACCACATAGACTGGCACTTTACTTTTCAGAAGCATAAGAGTTTATCTAGGGCATTTGATTTTTTAATCAAAAAAGTGCCAAATCTTTTGAACATGATTGCTTATATTTAAAAGTGCATATTTTCACTTGTTGCTGAGGTCCATATTCCTAAGACATGGTAAGGGAAACACACCAAATTTATCTTCTCAATATAAAAAGGGGATTTTCAGAGATCCTTATAGCAAGAATAAAATTGGAGTAATGCTTCTTTATATGTAAAATTACACATGAGATGACATTTGATTAAATTGGAGAAATAATATAAAAGAAGTAATCTAAAGCTTACTTATAGGGTCACTGTGATTTTATTATTCCTGGTGAATGTTATTATTTATTATTTGAACTATTTTTTCAGAAGATTTTTTTAAAACTTCAAGTTTTCCTTACATTGTAATTCAAAAGGAATAGTGTATTGCATCTAGCTGTGGACCCTACCCTAAGTATTTCTGGATAATTTTCGGGGTCATGATAATATGGCCACTTGGAAGTATGCCTTAGAATGACTACTTACTTTTATGAAAGGAGAAAAGAATGGATTCCATGCTTTGTGTATTTTGGTATAACAACCCTAATTAAGCATTAGTTCTATATGAAAACTAAGAGAATGCTAAAGTTGTCCATTCATTTGGTAATATTAAACTCTGAAAGGTAGTTGCTTTCAAAACCATCAATAAATCAACCATGCAGATAGGAAGATTCACTGCCAGAAGCAAACCCAAGCCATCTGTTTCTAAAGTTCAGAAACTTTTTCGCCCAGTGGGCTTCTTTCTCAGGCATTGCTCCTTTAGCTAATTCTTCTAAAATCTTTTCCCTAGAAAGAATTTATAGCATTACTAATTATTAAACAAACTTGAGTAAACTCAGCATCAAGTCATTTGTCACTTGAAATACATTACTATACTTAGTGATCCTGAAATAAGTGGCTTCTCTAAACCTCAGACTCCTCAGCTGAAAAGGGGAGTGATAATAGCCTGTATCTTCTTGGGAAACTTGTACAGATCCAAGGGCAGAACATGTGTAAAATGCTTAGCATAGAAACTGTGAGAAGAGAAAAAAGTAAATCTGTTACTACTTTACAATTTACAGAAAACAGGCATAACAAATTAGGCATCCTGTTTGTGTTCTACTAGCATATATGTTTTTAGTTCCGGGTGATTAATAGAGATTTATTAGAAACCACTTAGTGACATCATAGAAACTTCAGACAATGGTTGTGACTAACACTATTATTTCTCCTAATATGTTATTATCATTTCTCTTTTTTCCAAAGACAACTGAGCAGACTGATAAGTATGTAGGTAGATAGATAGATAGACAGATAGATAAGAATTAACTATAAAAGTAAATACATGCCATATTATTAATAGTCATGTAACTTTTAGTGCAATGCCTTTACATTTTCCTGGGACTTCGCATACATATTTTTAGTGACATCTAAATATTTTCCAAGTTAAAGGAGTGTACATTTCAGAATTGTTTTCTTTCTTAAAAATATATTTAGCATTTTTACATATTCATCCTTCAAACTTCATCAGTCTTATTTTAAATTTATTCTCTGACTGCATTCTCAGCTCTGTGTACAAGTGAATGATCTGGATAATCTCCTACTTTCTGGAAGAAAGCACTGTTTTGGGATATATGGTTATTTCAAAACTACTGCACTCCATTCTTTAAAATCACTTAACTGTTCGACACGTACTTTTGCCTAATTTTGTTCCCGTGTCTTCCCAAGCAGTCTTCTCTGAAGGAATCCTTTCTCTCTACTCTTTCCCCAGAATTCAGAGTTGGTTTTCATAATCTTACAACTTTCAACTAATGGAGATATTTGCCTGCAGTGAAGATTTGAGGGAAACTGAGCCATGGCCTAACTGGCTTGCTTTCCCAAACCTGCTGTCAGTGCTAACACTGAGGGATCTTCTCTCTGCCATGAAAGCCATTTGGGAATTTTGTTGTAAACATGCTCTTCTAACCTGAAACATTTGGAAATTCATTGAATATTAACTCCAGCCTGTGTCCTTGGCACTAGGGTTGTTACTGGCATCAAATATTGAGTTGACAGTGGCTTCCTTGTGGCACTGTTTACAGAGCAAAGAAGAGTTGTCATGAGGACCAGGGTGTTTGCACAGGGTCAGTCTACCCAGGAGTCATAAATGTGACAAGCAAACTCTAAAGTTTCCTAAGGAGTGTTAATATTTAAGAGTAAGGTGGAGCCAGGAATTTGTAAATCAGGTATTTTACTTTGAACAGACCACCAGCCAGTTGTGACATTGTTGAGGAAATTGACAGGTTGTTTGCTGTCTTTTCTTCTTTTTGAAATTTAACCTCTTGGAAAAGCTGCAGTCTGGGCTGTTCTGTGTCTACACCTAGGCCACCAGAGAAGATTACTTAAAATTGTTTTTGATCAGGGCTATGAATTCCCCTCCAGCAACTTTCTTTCCTCTTTTTAAGTCATTTTGACAGAGCTTCTTTTCTGCATGCAATTTTTGTTTCTTTTGAAAACCTGAGGGCAGAGCACTTAGGATAGGACTTTTACTGGTGGAATTTCCTTCCACTTATATTGTAAAAAGAGAAAGATTTACAAATCTTCACACCACAAGTAGATGACTCTGAAATCCAGTTACATATTTATTTCCATGCAATAGCATTTTGGATGTCAGACTCTGTAAGTACTTTTTAGTCATATGCAAAGTTAGAACTTTATCACAGTTTCATGACTTTCACATTGCACACAACAGTTTACCACTTGCAAGTAGCTTCCAAGGAAGTTAGTAGGCAAGGAAAAGCTTTGGAATGAAATCAGTCACAGGATATTTATACCCTGACTGTGTCTCCATGCAGTGCGTTGGGTATGGAAATAATATGATGATTCATGATATTTCTTTCAAATTACAATTGGTCTGAGTTGTTGTGTGCCAGAAATACCCCTTCACAAATACCCAGCACCCACTGTTTAGGTTTTCTGCTGTTATTGTCTCAAATGTCAGTTAGTGGAATTCCTTGGAAAGGAGACTTTGAAACAGTCAACCATGTTGGTAAAATAATGTTTTGTTTGGAAATATCACAGACTGCCACTTCAAAGTGCTTAATGAATGGCTATGTGTGTTACTGCAACATTATTTTTTTAAAGGAAACTGGAAAACATGAAATATAAACCTACATATTGAAGATTTGTGCCAAATAAAAAGCCCTGTACTTTTTTATACAGAAAATTTTTGCCAAGCATTTGCCAAAATCCTTTTGAAAAGTCATAGATAAATCAGGAAAGTCTGTGAATGGATGCCCAGTGTTTCTACGTGCATTGCCAAGGAATCACTGCTCACCGGGCAGAGATGGGAGAAGAAATTTACTTCAGTGTACGCCACTATCCTGCCATTCAGACTGTGGCTTCAAAACCATGACTACAAAGCATTAATTCCCATAAGTGTTCTGCAAACAGTGGACCAGACAGGGGAGAAATTTTATAATTTGTAGATTCCTGTGGAAAAGAAATATTGGTGTCTCATTCCCTAAAACCTGGAAATACAGATTTTATTTTTCTATCTAGAGTTAGTTCAGCTTCATTTTAAAACAAAGAAGCTAGAAAATCCAAAATATGGGAAAATATTTCCGATAATTTAAAGCAGCAGTGAAGGTGTAAAACGTTTTTCAAGTAGTGAAGGTGTAAAATGTTTTTCAAGCCAGAATTCAATTGACAATGTAATAATATTGTGAATTATTAGTAAATATAATAAATATCATTTCCTGGACCTACAATAAGCAGTGTGATAACTGCTTTAATTACTTATGTTGGCTAACATTTTAGATCTTTATGAAGTTGAAAGTATAACTCCTATTTTATAGTATTTTAATTATTTTTTTCCAGAGGTTAGGAAATTTATTTGAAATTGTTTACCTAGCAAAATAGTAAGTCAAGTTTTGAGCAGAATTATGACTTATTCTAAAAATTGTGCTCTGAATAATTATATTCTAATGATTTCCTTATGTCACTCATGATGAAAAGTATCTTGCTTGACATCAGGAAACAAATGTAAAATTTCATTTTTAAGATAAATTTATCCAAAATACTAATCTAGTATCTTTGGAATAAAATTAATATTTCTTTGCAAAAAGCCTTCTACACATTAATCCACCACCTCTCTATTATTTATACAGTCATAACTGCAGCCACTACCTTTGCTTTAGTCTGCAGAAGGGCCCACAAATACAAGGTGCAGCTGCTGCAGCCTTCTCATGTCAGGCATTATGAATCTAGAAGACTGGGCTCTTCTCTTTAAGGCCAGTCTTGCACTTCTGTTTCTCATTATGGTGCTCCAGGTAAACATTTCCAGTCATCTATTTGCCACTGATGATCTGTCTCATCCTGTTACCTATTACCAGGCAATGAAACATTATTTTCATAATTTCACTATCCTGATAAAAATTAGCGAGTAGCTCAATATTGCCTATTGCCCAGTGTCAAGTCCCTTAGTTCTTCCAAGACCTACCACAAAGTTTCTTCCCAATTTTTTCTTGCTCTCTCTTTTCTCTTCTGCATGTGCTTTTACATTCCCTACTCTGAATTTCCCATTCTCTTACCACTTACGTGTTTGCTTTCACCTAAGAATCATGCTTTGCTTCTCTACAGTGATGTAATCACACCAATCATTGTGAGTCCACCACTTAATTAATTTCTTCTTGCAAGTTGTTAGTTTAGTAGCATTTCTCTGATCTGATGAGTGTATTATTAGTAGCTGATTCATCAGTCAGCTACAACAAAAAGGATGGCTAGAAAAAAATCATGACATATCTATAAATCTATAAATATCTATAACATATCTATAAATATATAAATATCCCAGTTATAATCTTAAAAACCATAATTATATTAAGCTTTTTATTTTTTACTTTTTATTTTATCTTAAAGAGGATAAAACAGAATAAAGCAAGTCAAAACAAACCAGAGTAAGAGATACAGGAATTTAAACCTTACAAAATCAACAATAGTTACCATAATGTCTTTTGATGTCTTCAAAATAGCTGCAGACAACTTCGAGCAAAGTAAAAATCAAACAGAACAGAATAGAATAGAAACAACAAAAACTAAACAATGAATAGAATAAAGTATTTCAAAACAAGCCAATAGTAAACCCAAAATTGATACCATAATATGTCTTGCTATCTTTGAAATAGCTACTCCTGCCATCAGATTTTACATAATCAAACAAAACAAAAGAGAATAAAATCCAACCCAACAAAACAATAGAATTGATATAGGACCTCAAAACAAGGCCATAGGGAATCAGCAATGGCTGTAACCTAAAGAAGGAGATTCCCCTAGATGACATACTCTATACCAGTATTCTCTGAACCTGTGATCAGATCATTCGATTTAGATCTGCAATGTTACTGTAACACCAAAGCATCACAGGCATCCAATTGCATTTTGCATCAATAGCCATCATAACAGCCTGTGTTTCTCTGAATAAGCTGGTCTCTTACAAGAGGTCGGGGAGGGGGGTTGATTGGTACTTCTGATTGTCAGCCCTTGTGCCAGAAGGGGCTGGGTTCTGGCTGTTCCCAGTCTGGTGGAGGTCCACACATGGCACTGAATCCCAGACTGGGTTGTCTTGCTAGTGTGGCCTTGTTCTCTCTCTCTCTCTCTCTCTCTCTCTCATCTGCGAATGGCACTGACTCATGGGGAAAGGCTTGGGTCTGGCTGTTCCCCATGGCGGCTGGTACATGGCAGTGGTCCCCAGACTGGGCTTGCTTGCTTATTAAGCTTTTTATATAGGAATCTTTTCTGTAATTAAGAGCCTGCTGCTAAGAATTCCATAGCATCTTTTTTTACACAGAACATATCCATGGTGCATCCCCCATGAGTTTCATCTTGGTTTATTTAAAGTAAAGCAAGAACATTCCAAGTATTGTGAGTACAAAAATTCTAAGTTTCTGCGGTGTTTCCCAGTTAATCTTTTACATTTTCTGGCAATGCTTAATTAGTCAGTATTGTTATTAATTCATTCAAGTCTTTATGAAACAATCTAACTTCCATTTAGCCCCTTCTCTAACATTTGCTTTATGTCCCACATTCTTTATTAATGTACTTTATATTATTTTAATAACAAGTACTAGTGACAGTTTGATAGAAACACACGTGGACAGCATACTACTTAACTGCCCCAAACAAAGGCTCAGATGTCCTGGAGGGTCACCCCCTAGCCAGGAGCAGACAACAGCCTATGACAAAGGGCAATGTATTTTACAGAGCAAAATAGAAGTGACATTATCCCAAAGGACTGGTTAAGTAGATGGTAAAGAGAGAGTCTTCTCATTTATATTTATAGTCTAATCATTACTTGGCTCTGATTATATGCTGCTTTTTAGGGGGTAATTTTCTTTCTGTGTAAACTGTTTTCATTGGCTTCCCAGTGCAAGAACACTGTTTAAGATTCCTTTAGTAGCTTCTTCATAGCAAAATACAGTAAAATTACACAAAAATGTATGAGCTTTTAATAAATTATTGTTACTGATTAAATTCATATAGGAAGGTGAAGTGAAAAGACTTTAGAAATTCATAAAATGAAACGCTGAAATTTATGACATCAAACAATATACTATAATTTGGATTGAGACAGATAATCAGAATGCAAGAACATTTAAGGAACTAACAATATGGTTCTTACACTAATTTTTTTGATACATCGTGGACATGATGCAGTGTCCAAGGCATAAAACTGTTAATAGGGGTAATTTTCATAAATATGTGTTTTTCTTTGCTAGAATGAAGATTGAAGAAATGGAATAATACTCTAGAAATTTAAAAAATTTTAACTTTTTATTACATTGTCTAGACATTGACAAATCACTCTATCATTCTTAGCTTAACAAAGGAGAAAAAGGAAAGACTGGGAGATTTGTCCAAGGTCACAAAGCAAGTGATCCAAACATAGCCAACCAACCACAGGGTACCCAAAATGTTCTTAGTCAAAAGACTTAATAGCTTTTTACCAAAAATAACTATTTCAGACAAAGAGAGAGGGATAATTGCTAGTTCCACGGACAACACAAGAAACCACATCATTTCAGCCGAGAGAGCAACATTAAATGCCCACCCACTTGTCCCTTGCATATTTATCTCCTCCAGCTGTGAGACCCACTTCTTTCTGGCCTCTCTTTGACCCAGAAAAATGATCTAATGTATGTATAAATTCTAGAACAGTTGGAAAGGCATAGTACATTAAAAAGCTCCACTATACTAGATAAGCAAATATTTAATCTTCGGATCATCCTCCCTTGCTTACCACATCCTTGCTCAGCCGAGGATCCAGCTAATTCTTTGCAGAGACTGAGGTGATTCTGCATCTGCCATGACACAGATAAATGTGTAGGAAACGGAAATTTAGCCTGGCCTCAGTTTCAGCAACAGGCAACCATTTGCTGGGAATAACTTAACATTTCCTTTTTCTGTCTGTGCAATGAGCTATTGGAAGTTCCTGGGTTAGTCTTTGTTAACTGCATATGTGGTTGTGACAGATGCCTTGACTGAAGTGGCTGCTCTTGCAGGAGATTGACATTTATTAGTTAAAGATGTGTTTGTTTAAAATAGAGGTTGAAAACGGCTCCCAGTGCCATTCAACCTTTAGAATATTCCTATGACCTATGCATATGGCTATTTATTCATTGTTACAAAGTACAAATGGATTTAGATGAGCAGCTATCAATTTCTGTGGTGTACATATTTTGGTGTTCGTTTGTTTTTCTGTGGTGTACATATTTTGCAAACATCTAGTTTCAAACCACCAACACAATATTTACAAACATGGACTTTGGAAGTGGTTGATGGTAGTACCTCATTACATAGGTTTCCTACCTCACAGTTATGATAGATTCAAATGATCCCAAATGCATATCATGGAAAATGTAATGGAACAAGTATAAAATGATGAATTTTGAGTGTTCCTCATATTTGTTTAAAAAATTAATTAAAAGTTTTTAATGTGTAGTTTCATAAGGCTGTTTGAAAACTGAATCTCAAAAATTCCACAAAATTTAATACATAGCTGCTGTGAATCAGTATGAGCCAGAAACAAGCATGTCATGACAATAACAGCAGTTATCCATCGTGGCTAAGGCTTGAGAGGCTGTATTTAAATCCCAGCTCTTCTACTTAACTAGCTGTTGAGATCTTATTCAGACTACTGAACTACATAGAGTCTCCATTTTCTAAAAAGGAAAAATAAAATTCATGCTTTTTTGTGGGTTTACAGCAATGAATAAATAAAACAGACTAACAGAAAGGTTAGCACTAGATTTGGCACTTAGTAATCACTCAGTAAACAAGGAAAATTATTTATTTTAACTCTACACAGGAATTACCTCACTAAATTTGTTTTGGTGTTACCTTGAAAATCTGCCAAAACCACCTCAAAGAAATGAGGACTTTCATAAAACAGGAAAAAAAGAGACTAGCGAGACCAGAGAAGCCTGAGGTTGAAAGCAAAATTAATGTACTGAAAAAGAGGAAGAAAAAATGGTACCAAAAGATACAATACTAGAAAAAAGTAAAAATGTTGGAAGTTTTCCTAAGGCAAACTATAGTTTAAAGATTCATTCTGAGTTCCTCACAAAAATTGTATAATCTCTGCATAAATGATCAACATCTTTTGGGCCACAGCAAGCATCAAACAGTGTCATCCCTTATCTGGTTTAGCTAATGGGATTGATTTTAGACTCGTGATCTACACTTGATCAGTTCTGATGCTCCTTTCCTGAAGCCCATCACGACCAGCTTCCCCAGTGTGAGTCTGACCATTGTCACTGAAGGAGCTCGAGCTGGGGACCCTGTTCAGGAGAGCGGCTGTGCTTCCCTTCGGGGGAGCTCTGGGCCTTACATCAAGCATCACTTCCTGGCTCCAGAGGGGAGGACGTGTGCCATTTAATCTCCAGGGAAAACTCACCATGCTGGCTTCCTGGCATGTACTCTACTGTTCTTATTGTCTGAGGAGCTCGGGTCCTCTATGTCGCTGAGGAGGGCTGTGGTGCTTTTCAGGGCAGCCCTGGTTCTTATTTTGAGCATGAATTCTCACCTCCAGTGTAGAACCCTCAACCTACCAGCACAGCTCTTTCACCCCTCTGGCATAGACTTTCTAGTTTCCACCGCTGACATTTGGGCCTTCCCAGCACAGATCCATAAAACAGACACGAGAGTTCTTCTCGTGGGCTCTAGACTTCCAGTTGGACTTGTGAGAGGCATTGTCATGAGCTCTGGGTCTTCATCTGGACTAATGTAGGACATTGCTGTGGGATGCAGGCCCTTGGCTGAATATTCTGAGTATTCAGTATTGTGGAGAGATTTCCTGCACTTTCTTGTGTTTAACTCTGGGTGGCCATTGTAAAATAATATTATAAATTCTGGGTACTGATTCTAATTTTTCTCCTCACAACCCTGCCTACAACACTCTTCCACATAGTAAGCATTCCCTAAATATTAAATTATTCTTGATCTTAGTATTTTTAGTGGTAACAGGTGAGGCAAGAGTCAATTCTAGTGGGTATTTTCATCTCAAGGATATAGGGATTATTTTCCTTAATGCCACCTTACATCTTCAGTATGAGCATCCATTCAGTTTTTCTTTGAAAATAGGTACTTACTAAACCATTTTCTGATGATGAACTTGACTTCAGTTGGAATTTAATGTGGTTTGAAAATGAGAACTTTTACACTGAGTGATTAAAAATGGGGCAGTAAATGTAAGAAACCTTGAATGTTAAAAGTCAGCATTAAAAACAAGCAGTGCCTTTCCTGGACCTTCTCTTAGACAGAGCTAAGAAAGATCATTAGCCCAGAAGTTCAAATCAGGAAATACTCTGTAAGCATATTTATGCTTCATTAAATCAGAAGAACCAGAGTGTTTGGGCTAGAAGCAATGCATAATGCAACATAATAAACAGGTGGAGATGGCTCTAGAAAGTTTAATGGACACTGTTAGAACTTCAAAAACAACCTCTTAATCATAAGAGTTTAATAAAGCAAATCATTTTCTTTATTAGCAAGATCAGAGGAATCTAGGGCAGTGACTCTGAAGCTCCTGTAGCATATGGATCAACTTAAAGAAGTTGTTTTAAAAAGTGTATTTTCTCAAGTCTCACCCCTAGACATTCAAAGTCAGTAATCCTATAGCACTAACCTTTTATCCTTTTATCAAGCTCTCCAGATAATTAGAACCCAGTCCTCATTTTGAGAAACACTGATCTAGAGTCTCAGATTAAATAACTCTTTGCATAAGAAGGAAGCAAGACTTTGAAAAGAGCTTTTCTCAGCAAGCTCGAATGGAATGCAGAACTAATTCTTTAAAAAAGAGAAACAAGCAAGTCAAATTATTCAAGTCTTTTCAAGTGATGTATCTTGACTTTTGCTGAATTTTAGAAGGTGGGATCTGTGCATGTACCAGGTGTCAGATACTAGGAGTCAGCATGAGCTCATTCCATCCCAGGAAAAAGTGACTAATGCATAACAGCAGAAGCATGGGAGAATCTGTTTCGCTGAATCATGCAGTGCACAGGAGAGATAGTTTTCAGTATCTCACAGACATAAATAGTGAAACATAAATTTCTGCAATAGTAGCTATGACATAACTACTTTTAAAACATCTCAAAATCTAAGGAATTCTAAGAGCACTCTTGGGAGCCTGGGACAAGAGGACTACAAATTTTAGCACAGCCTAGATAATTTAGTGACTTGGCAAAACCCTGTCTCAAAACTTTTTTTAAAAGGACTGGGCATGTAGCTCAGTGTGATGGCTCTGAATTTAATCCCCAGCATACTACAGCAAAGACAAATAAGCAAACAAATTAAAAAAAACAACAGAAGTTCAGAAATTTTAAATTTCAGTAATAATACATTTTTCCTGCTGTATTGATGCTAAGTCAACTCAGTCAAGGAAACATACAGTACAGACTTCTGCAGCACTGGCTGGATTGGTATTTGGCTATTAGAAGGCTAACTTCATCACTGATAAAAATTTCTCTGCCATCAATTGGATTTGTTATTTCAAAGTTTTGTTTCTGTTCAAATGTTTTGTAATAAAATGCTTTCTATATATCAGGTACTTCTTTAAATATTTCCCTTAGAAATGGGCCTATTTAGCCTTCATATCCTATGATGTGCCCATAATTTCATTAATCCTATGGCGTTAATGTTCTCTTATAAAGGAACACACTGAGGCACAAAAAGGTTAAGTAACATGCTCAGAGTCAATGCCATTGGTTATTTTATGTGCCAGTTTGGTTTGGCCATAGTGCCCAGATATTTGCAAAATACGCTGTTTCTAGGAGGACATTTTAAATGAGACTTGTATTTAAATTAGCGGGCTCTCAGGAAAGCCAGTTGCCCCCCACACTATCAGTGAACTCCATGCAGTCTGTTGAAGGCTTGGACAGCACGAAAAGCTGACCTACCCAGAATAACAGGGAGTCTTTCAGCAGACAGCCTTTCAACCTCTCTTGCAGTATGAGCCTACCTAGGTTGCTGGAAAACTGCCCTGGACTCAAATGCAAATCCTCCCTGAGTCTCTAGACCACCAGCTTTCTCCATCAGTTGTGAACTCAGCAGGCCTCCACAATCATGAGCACAAATACCTTAAAATAAACCTCTTTCGCTCTATATCCAGACATATATCTTATCTGTTGTTTCTCTGGAGAACTCACATAACAACAGTTACACAATAACACAGTGCAAAAGCCAGATTTGATTCCAGGCACCCTGACTCTGCAGGCGGAGAGTAAGGTCTACTTTGTACTTCTAGAGGTGAACCAAGCATCTCTTTTATAAATTCAGAGTCATTGGTGAGTGTAGTATTCTTTATGGTTTTTCTCCAACTATTTATAATGATGACATAGTTCAAATGAGCACAGTTAAAATTCAGGACACACAAAGCTCCTGGCAGTGACACTGAAAAACCTAATGTCATACATGTTGAAAATATTGTATGTGTTTTGAGTACATCCCACTGGCAAAAGAAAAACTATTAGAGCATAAGAGATTCAGTGGGTAATTTATTTTCTTTTAAATCTTTACCTTGCTCTCTGTTAAGTGAACTTTTTCCTACAAGAATCTACTAATACTTGTTGGTAATAGGCAAATTTCAAAACATCACTTTAAAGTTTTATTTTATTGCAAATTAATTAGAAATAAGACAGTATACTTTTTCTCCTTTCAAACGTATATATATATATATATATATATATATATATATATGCCAAAAATCATTTTCCTTTTCAAAATCCAAATTAAATTTTTAACCCTTAGGGAAAAGTGACCATAAAAACATGACTTTAGACCAGTTCAAAATTAGGCCTCAGTCATTGCAGTGTCCAAAAAAATTCAATAAAGAGGGAAAAGATAAGGACATCCCAAGTCTTCTTTTCATTAAAAATTAGTTTTAGATCTATACAAAGAGGCCAATAACAGTTTTAGAAAGTCAAGAGAAGTCCCTACCAACCCACATACTGAGTGTTGAAGTCTGCAAGACTTTGTTGGTACAGGTCAGCTTTTACTCTAGAGATAGTTGGCTGGATTGAGCACTGAACCAAAAGGTTGAACGTTCCAGAAAAATAGAGCTTCTACACACAAAGAAAACACTTAGTTAAGGTTCAGGACCGCTGCATCCTTTCTGGTTTTCATTCGTGGCCCAAATGTTGCCTGTAATTTCCCTGGCCTAAAATATTAACTGTGAAATTTATATACATTAGAGGAGGAAGAATGAATTGTTCTGCTTAAGACAGGCTGAGTCACTGTAGTTAGATTCAATCAATCAGTGCAAAAGAGAGAGAGAGATGGGGCACTTGGTTAGTTTCCATCCCACACAAATGTCTAGACAGAGAAAACATTGTGTCCAGACCTGGTTCTGACTATTCTTATTAAAAGCTTCATGTAAAATGTCACTGGTTATAGGGGTTTGTTTCTATTATCTTTGAACTTAATGTGTATTATTCTACTTTTGTCAACATCCATTCCCAATTTCTATAAGCTTTAAACAATCCCATATGCAGAGTAAATGTAAATACTTTGGAATGTGGCTGGCCTCTGTAATCTGGTTACACAATCACTACTCTCCCTCTCCAAATTTCATGTAACTGTCAATTTTAAGCATGCGTTGTCTGAGGTATTTACCTCTTGTAGTTTAAGACAGACACTAAATGTGTACAAATGTAACCTTGACCTACTACTATGGGCATCTATATTCTCTAAAAAGAAAATGGACTCTCAAGAAAGCCTGAATGCTTATCTGCTGTTCACAATTGCTTAATGATCCAAAGCAATGCTCCAAAGTATATACTCCCAATGTCAGATTTTTATCTGCCTGACAAGGCTCTTCCCACCAAACATTCAGCTTCCAGTACATTCTGTACAGAATATAACCAGAGTTTCAAGGATGTCACTTTGGATATTAAATAGATGTCAGCATCAAAGTCCTCCAATACTCATTTTTCTTCAGCAGTATGATATAACCAGCTTCTTTATGTTTAAACTCTGCAGAAACAGAGAACGCCTTCTTTTATAAAATTGTGCTTAATAAAATGACACCCTAAATTGACTGCAAAGCAGGCTAGACATGGACCTAATAAAAATGCATGGTCCATATACCATTTGCTGAGATTTAGATCTTCCCCATTTTCAATCTGTTGCTATATTTCAATTTTTTTGATTTTTTAATATTGAACTCTAAAAATAAAAGGATGGAGGAAATCATAAACAAGGAAAAGCAAACAGAACAGAGCCAATCCAAGGAAGCACTGGCCTGGTCTCTGGTGACACTGCAACACAGTTTTGTGTATTATTTACCAGTTTTAGTGATGGGCTATGTTAGACCAATGAAAGAATATTTTTCAAAAATAAATCAGGAAACTTTAGAAAGCATAAGGTGAGCTTAGGGAAAATACACTTGCCTTTGTCCAAAAACAAATCAATATTATCCTTTTAAAGGAAGCTTTGGGAAAAGTCATTAAATAATATGTTGTCTTCCTAACATCAATGGCTCTGTTTTTATACTGGCATTTTAATTGATTATCTCTACTATTTTTTCTGCTTTTTGGTCAATCTTTGTAATAAACAGTTTTGTGTAATCAGATTGACCAAGTAATAGATCAATTCTGTTGGTAAAGAAATGTAGTCCTAAACATCTAGCTTAAGCCATTAAACCATTGATTAATCAAATAATAGTAACATAATATTTTTGCTTTAAATATTTGTCTGAGTTATATATATGTCAGCCTTTCTTCTAGTGGTTAAAGACTTGGTCAATAAAAGCTTGCCACTTATGGAAAGAACTCAGTTGTTCCTTATATTATAAAAAGCCTGATGGAACACTGAGCAGACTGTAATTCTTTCCTTTCAAAAGGAAAATGTGAAATGTTTTTCTGAAGCTTTTAGCTTCTGATCTCAAAGCTAAACAAATTATTTTTACCAATTTGAACTGGCTATAGCGCATCGGAATTATAAATGAAATGTTACAGAAATTTCAAGAGTCCATGCTTACTTTTCTGAGTAAAACCCAATCTGTTAGAACCACCATTATCAATAACGTACTGGCTATTTAAATCTCTTGAGTCTTCAAAAATTGTAATAAATTGTAATAAGTTCAAAACTTCAGCTTGATTAATGACATATCTAAAGACAAGGACATTCAAATAGAAAATTTATATAAAAATCACAATTTTGCTTCAGGCTAAGCCTGCAACACTACCCTCTTTGGTTATGCTTTTGGAGTTCAGCAAAGTGCTGTGTTTGGCCTGTATATAGAAAGGTAGCAAACTACTCTCAATCTCTCCTTCACCTGTTTGGAAGCAAAGCCACTGTGAAAGTCTGGCCCAATTACATTCCAGCCAATTCCTAGCCAGAAGACAGCTCTGGGATTCCTCAGGGGCACAGATTCCTTCATTGTTCCTTTATTGGTTTGTTGGCCAAGGAGGAGTGAGGCTTAAAGTGACTTTTGAAAATGAGTATATTTTCAGAGTTGTCTCTTGCCAGAAAGAGAGATGCTCAATATTGCTTCTAGGGAAGTTTTTATCCTGAAACACTGTAATGCAGAGAGCTGGTGGTGGTGGATAGGAAGTGCTGCTGGAGAAAAGGAAACAAGATAATTCTAGACTTGCAGAGTGTTAGCAATACTGGCACTTCAGTATTAATGGAGTGGTGTGCTAGACAGTGCTGAAGAATTAAGAGGTACATTTGGCCTAGATAATCACAATACAGTTAGAAACATGTACATGCAAATGGATAACTGTGCAAACCAATACAATGTGTGTAATGACATTTGAACTACATACAGAAACTGGAACTGGTACAGATATGGATGTGATAATTGTTTTGAAAACAAGTTCAGTGCTCTTATGTGTTAAAATAAGAGGAAATGTTGGAGCTGGGGATATAGCTCAGTGGCATAAGTTCCTGCCTGACAAATGCAAGGTTGTGAGTCTGATCCTTGGTACCAAAAAAAAGAAAAAAAAATTATTCAGAATAATTGAAGAAAAGAGTGGTGTAAATGGTGGTGTAAATGAAAAGAGTGGTGATATAAAATTTTTTTTCCTGCTTCCTATGTTTTATAAGTGAACCAAATTGCCATTGCTTTGGGTTTCTTTGCTGTTACTTCCATTTATGGGTAAAAGTTGACTTACACAGGTTTATGCTGATAACCAACACATAAAAAATGAACTAAGAGTCATAAAGACTTATAATTAAAATATATCATGGATTTCCCCCAAAATCATACAATTTATTGTTTAATTTCTTAAGGAAATTATCACATGGAAGTTATTCATTTTCACATGATCTCAGCTAAGAAGAAGCTGGATTGAAGGAAATTTTAAGAGCAAGGAAAAAATTAGGCCTGTATATGAAGGGCATTTGGAAAATCATGTGCTGCTTACTCATTTTGACAAACCCCAATTCCAGAATTGACATTATGGGAACAAGTGAAATAAAAAAAGAATAAAAACACCAAAAAATCAACAGCAGCTTCACTTACTGGGGAATGCACTGGCAAACACATGCAACAAAGGAGCAAAGAAAGCAAATACAGCAATTCTAGTGAAAACAACTTTCTACGAAGGTGGAAATTTGAACATCAGCACCATCCACTGTAGTAGTCATTAGCTTTATGTGTCAATTGAGACTTTGAAGTGTGTCTAGTAAATTTCAATGTTTTTCTTTACATTTCTTAAATTGAAAATTAATTTTTCTGCTGGCTTTGTCTCAGTCCAAGTCTCACAAATAGCACTATAGGTGAGGAGCACTTATTTTTATTTTAAAATCTTTCATAGTTTGATTAATTCATTTTGATCAACTCTCATTTTCCTCTCTCAAATGGTGCTAACAATTCATAATCCCTGAGCAACATCAATGACGCTGTGTGACTTAAGTATAAGATCGTTAAGTATAGGTGCCTCATTGGTAGAATTCTAAATCCAAAATACATGGAAATTAATATAGAATTTGTGTAGAATTACACTGCATGGCATAATGTAGAAACATGGTTATGAGAGGATCTCTGCTTGAAAGCTTGAAGGATAGTAGAAAGATAAAAGATTTTATGGAAAAATAAATGAGGGAACGCTTAACTCTGAGAGGGAGAGGATGTGGTACTGAAGGAGAAAGCTGGTTTGGGCTGAGGGAAAGCATGAAGGAGAGAACACTGTTCAAACAAAGGGTTCATCACTGGCAGGGTCTGGCAGTGTGAAGGGGGAGCCTTCAGGACGTGCCACGTCGGTCTGGAGCACCTTCAGCATGATGTGCTGCCCTTGGTTAGGTCTAGCGAGAAAGTAAACTGAGCTGACCCTAAAATGCTTTAAATGCCCTCTATGGATTTTTATTCTAGAGACAGAAGAGTAAAACAAGTTTCTCAGGTAAATTAGAAACAACGTAAGATTTGTGATTTAGAAAAATAACTGATGTCAATGTCAACAGAGTTGCACAGAAAGATGTGAAACAATGAAGAATAATTAACAGGATATAGAGGGGGGTCCAGCAAAAGGTGCTAAGGTTAACTAGGAATCCTAATAAAGAACTAATAAAATAGGGGCCAATAAAATAGGGACATGATTAGTGAGAGACCATAAAACATGGTGACCTAAAAGATGTGGGTATTTCAGGAAGAAGGAAGGACAAAAGTAAATGTGAGGCTGCGAGTTGGGTAACAAAGGGGTACCATTCATCAAAGGAGGGGAGAAAAACACACATGCCTTGCTGATTTTGAAGCATTAACTTGGCATCATTTAGAGATAAACAATAAATATAAAGATGAATTGAAAGTTTGCAAATTGATAGTTTTAAACTATACACATCCAAGACTTTATTGAATGTTCTGCTTGTTGTTGGGAATGCAAGTCTTCATCTCATCAGAGAAGTCAGAAACAGTGACACGGTTCACCTGAATAGAAATGATGGTAAGATTCCTAAAATGGTAACTTTAATTCAGAAGGGAACATGATGTAGCTCACAATGGAGGGAGAGGGCAGGGCCTTTGGATATGAATAAGGAAAGGATATTAAAAAGTAAAAACAGAATTTTGAGAACTCAGCAAAAAACTGACGAAGAGAAGGATATGTCACACTGGGGTTTACACAATTCATAATCTGAATACCAAAGCAAACTATCAGTTACTTGCTATAAATTCCATTCTACCCAAAAAACCTGCAAGGTGGGACAAAGTATCAAAGTGCCATATAAACAGGGCTGTTTGACAGGAAGACAATGTATGGGGGCAGATGGGTGGAAGAGACAGCAGCTTCAACAGAGGAAGTACTCCCTGGAGTGGGAGATCTGACACAACAGAAGGGAAATACAGAGTCCAGGGGGAGAAGCTACACTGTAGTTATGTAATTGAGACTTGGGATGAGCTGATGTCAGCAGCGAGGAATGGTCAGAGATCAGCTTTTTCTTTCTATGTAGATCCTGAAAAAATAAACTCAACTCTTTGAATCTCAGTTGCCACTCATCTGAGAGAGATGTAATTATAGTATTCAAAGGGTAATTGTGAGGATTAAATGAGATGTTGCACCCCATAGACTAGGGCTCATAAATGTCAGTTCTCTTCTACCATAATCCTCCTCCTCCAAGTTTTGTGTCAGACTCACATGTCAGCTGATGACTTATCCATAATATATCAGTTGGATGCAGAGAGTCTCTGTGTACTTGGAAGCAATCCCAGGTCTCCAGCAAAGGACAGTTTCATCTCATCAGAGATTGCCTCGTTCCAGTGCCCACACTTCTGAGTCATTTCAGATAGCCTGAAAATCAGAAATTTTGATCAGTGTTTGTGCATTCAGCATGAATCTAATCAATTTCAGATTTGGAGAACACAGTTCAAAGAAATACTTTCCCCCAAAAAGGAAAGAATAATTGTGTACAATGAAGATTTCAGAAATTAATTCATTTTATCTATACAACTGCAAAAGTACTAGTGATTATTTTCCAGGGCAAAAGAAGCATGTAAGGTGGAAGGACCATCTGAGATGGTTTTAAAATTTTATTGGAATGATCACACACTCTGGATAATTTATTTATTTTTAAAAATGTATTACTGTTTATTTGAACAATGTAGACAGACATATTGATCATATTCATCTTAGGGAATTTGTACCTGTACATGATGCATACTGATACATATCACTTTTTTTTACCCATTCTCCTCCTGTTCATTCAGTTCCTCTTCCCCTTCTTATTTACAAAACTTGGCTTCTATTTTCTCCTTCTTTTCTCCTTTTCTCTCCTTTCTTTCTTCCTCCATGTCCCTAGTTCCTCTTTTGTTCTGAACAATCTCTTCCTATTTCACAATATCTGTTATGCATTTTGGTTCTTATTTACACTTTCAGTTTCTCACACCAGAGAGACAATGTAATATTTCACTTGAGGTTATGGTCTCTCTTGAGACTATATGGTAGCTAGAAATCTCTCATGTTTCTTTCTTTATGGTTAAGTAGTACTCCACTATATAAAAAGAAAAAAAACCACACAATTTTATCCATTCCTTTATTATTTGGGGTTTTTCCAAGATTTAGCTATCACAAACTGTGATGCAATAAACATATGTGTGCATATATCACTGGGCACTGGAGTCTGACACTTTTAATTCTTTGAGGAAGATATCAAGAAGGGTAATTTCTGGGTCAAATGGGACTTCTTGTCCTAATTTTTTGAGGAATCTTCACACTGATTTTCATTGTGGTTGCACCCATCTACACTCCCACTAACAGTGAAAAAGTGTTCCTTTTCCCCCACGCTCTGTACAGCATTTGTTGTTAGACAATTTCTCCATAACTACCTTTCTTCCTGGGGTGAGATAGAGTCTCAGCATTATTTTAATTTTTATTTCTCAAATGACCAGTAAGATTTTTTTTCATATATTTATTTGCATCTGTACTTTTTCAGCTGATAAGTGTGTATTCATCTCAGACAACCAGTTTTGGATGGATGTCTTAAAATTTGGGGGATCTAATTTTTTCAATTCTTTATGTATTCTAGGTAGTAGTCCTTTGAGATGTAGTTGGCAAATTTTATCCCCAGTCTGTGGGTTGTCTTTTCACTATATTGATTTCTTTTGCTATAAAAAATCTTTTTAATAAGATGAAATGAGTCTTTATTTAATTATACCAATGTCTTCAGCAGTTCTACCTATTCTTCCAGCAGATTTAGTGTCTCTATTTTAACATATCTTTGACCCACTTCCATTTTAGTTTAGTGCATGGTGATAGACATGAGTCTAGTGTTAGTCTCTGGCAAGTGGAAAGCCAGGTATTCCAACACCATTTATTAAAGAGGCTTTCTCTTTTTAGTGATTATGTTTAGCCACTTCTTCAAAGACATAGTGGCTGAGTATGTCTAGATTTATTTCTGCATCTTCTAATCTATTCCATTGATCCTCAGGTCTTTTTTGTTTGTTTCTTTGTCATTTGTTTTGCCAGTTTCATGCTGCTTTTTCACAGTAGCTCTGCAGCATAATTTTAAGGGGATTGTGATGCACCCTGCTTTGTCTTTGCTGTCCAAAATTGCTTTTGCTCTTCTAGTTCTCTTCTGGTTCCAAATGAATTTTAGGAATCTTTTCTCTAATTCTATGAGATATACTGTTGGAATTTTTATGGAGATTGCATTAAGTCTATATAACAATATTAAGAGTATGGCCAATTTCTTTATATGGATTGTTTCTACTCAAGAACAAGGGGCTATCTTTCTATTTTCTATTATCCTCTCCAATCTACTTTTTCTAGAGTACTGTAGTTTTCAAAGTAGACATCTTTTACTTCTTTTGTTACATTGATTCTTAAGTATTTCATTTTTTGCTTGTTCTTGTGAAAGGTATTATTTACCTAATTTTTCTCTCACTAAGATTTTGTCTGTGTAGAGGAAGACTATTGATTTTTGAGTCTTGACTTTGTATCCAGCTACACTATTGAATTTGTTTATTAAATGTAGAAGTTTTTTGTGAAGTTTTTGGGGCCTTCTGTGTAGAGTATTATGTCACCTGAAACTAATGATAATTTAAATTCTTCCTTTCCTATCCTTATTCTTTTATTTCTTTCTTTTTCTTGTCTGATTGCTCTGGCTATTTTTTTCCAGAGCTATATCGAAAAGGAATAGTGACAGTGCACCTTTTTTCCTGTTCATTTTAGAGTGAAATGTTTTGGTTTTTGTCCATTTATATGATGTTGGTTATTGGTTTATCATAGCTAGTTTTATCAAATTGAGATAAAGACCATCTTTTCCAATATTCTGCAGGGTTTTTTTTTATCATGAATGAGTGTTGGACTTTGCAAAAACTTTTTTTGCATCTATTGAGATGATTAAGTGATTTTTGTTCTTATCTCTGTTAATTTGTTATATTACATTTATTGATTTACATATGTTAAACTACCCCTGCATCCCTAAGATCAATCCTACTTGTTCGTGATGTATAATCTTCTTGATAATTTGCTGCAACCTATATGCCAGTATCTTTTTGAGGATTTTTGCAACTATGTTCTTTAGAGGGACTGACCTGTAATTCTCTTTTTTGGTTGGATCTTTATGTGACTTTGGTATCAGGATAATGTTTGCTTGCAGGAATTAATCTGAGGATATTGCTTCCCTTTCAGTTTCATTAAAGAGTTTTAGTAGTAGCAGCATTAGGTATTTTTTAAATTTCTTGTAGAATTCAGTAGTGAATCTGTCCAGGCCTGAGCTTTTCTTTGCTGGTGAATTTTTAATTACATCTTCAATTTCACTTGCTGATATTGGTTTATTTAGAATTTTTATATCTTCTTGATTTAGCTTTGGTAATTCATGTATGACTAGGAATCTGCCCATTTTTTCTGTTTCTAATCTTATTTGAGTAAGGTCTTCAAAGTAGATATTGATGCTCTTTTAGATTTTGGCAAGATCTGTAGTGACTTCATCCTTTTCATTCCTAACTGCATGGACCTGAGTTTTTTATTTCCTTTTTTTTATAAGATTGGCTAGGGTTTGTCAATTTTATTTAACCTGTCAAAGAATGAACTTTTTGATTTACTGATTGTTTGTACTGTTTTTTTAGTCTCCACTGCATGAATTCTGCTTTAACCTATGTAATTTCTTCTTTTCACAAGCTTTGGGCTTGACCTGTTTTTTTTTTTTCTAGGAGCTTGAGATTCAAAATTAAGCTGTTTATTTGAGCTCACTCTGTTTTCCTGTTAGAAATCTTCACAGGTATAAATTTTTCTAGTAGGATTGCTTTCATTGTGTTCCATAAATCTGAATATGTTGTACCAGCATTATTGTGTAATTGTAGATACTGTCTAATTTCTTTAATTTTATCTGAGACCCATTGGTTGTTCAGGAGTATGTTATTTAATTTCTATAGTTTATGAATTCTTGTGGTTTCTTTTGCCACTCATTTCCAATTTCATTGCACTGTGGTCTGATTAGTATGATAATAAAGCATGGGATAATTTCAGTACCTTTACATTACTGAAGCATGTTCTATAAGCTAGTACATGGTCAGTTTTGAAGAACGTTCCTTGTGCAGCTGTATGCTCCAGCAGTTTACTGCCATGATGTCTGTGGACAGGTTTTTATGTCATTTGTGCTATCCTCTGCTTTTTCATTGATTAATCTTATATTATTCTTGTTTACACCATCTAGGAACTGCAGAATTGATTTCTCATGGTCCTTTGCTATATTTAAGAACTCTATCTTTTCATGATTGCTAACCACAACTAGAGATTTTGTCTTAACATTGGCTCATTCTACCCCCTATACTTTTGATGGAATTTTAAATCTTCTGAATATTCGTTTGAATCTGTTTCATGTAATTCATTTCTTTCCTATAGTGGGCATTCATGCTTTTAATAATTTTCCTGGGCCAGGGATTTAGTTCAGTGGCATAAGCGCCTGCCTAGTAAGTGTAAGGTTGCTAGTTCGGTCCACAGTACCAAAAAAAAAAAAAAAAAATTCCTAAGCTCCTCTATTTGTTAAAAAATTTGAATCTGCTCTAGTCAATAAGCATGTCTTTCATTATGGTCACCTTTCATTAAGTTGTCTGAAAGATTATTTCTGATTTGATTTTTCTAGAGTCTCATTCATCTACTTTGTTACTTTGGTTGTTACCACTTCACAGAGTCCAGGTGGGTGGCTTTTAGATTTCCACTTCACTGTGCCCTGGCTTTGCCTTGGTGAGCTGAAAGTCTGGGATTACATCTTGCTTAACTATCTTCTCATTTTTAATTTTTTGGCTTTTTTAGTTAATTCCTGGGTTGATTCATGAAGATTGCATATAGTGAGTATCATTATTGCTAGTACTTAGAACCTCAGGAAATGACTACTTCTTGAGGCATCTTCCAGGTGAAGTTGGGTTTTAGGTTTTCCATGTGTTACAAGATACTACCTTTTTAATTTATTGGGGATGAGAAGTTGCCTGCCTATGTGGCCCATTCCCTCATTATTTGGCGCTGATTTATAGTATTTTTTATGACCCTTAGGCAATCTCTGCTTGCTATAAATAGAGAGAATTGATTAAACAATTATGTCTCCTTAGCTAAAGGGGGTACAAACAGCAATTATGAGTGCATGAAACACAGCATAGACAAAATATATTAAATGTTATTTTGCTACCTTTAACTATTCTAACAGCATTGGTGGTTATACAACAAAATAAAAAATGAACCATAAAATTCTATTCAGTAATTAAGCCCTCAATCTGGTGATTGTATTCTCAAAGGAGATAATTTATAAGAGTTTAGAAAGAAAGAATACAGAAATAAAAGAAAAGGAAGAGATTACAAGCAAGGCTCAAGCACAAAGGAAGATCATGTAAAGTTTGGGAAACTTGTGAAGAAGACAGAAAGGAAAGAGAAAAGGAGCAAATAAAAACAATAACAGAACAGAACAACAAAAAATTACAACCTGTGTTCAAACTCATATAAAAACAAAAACAAACAAGCCACAAAAACCCTAGCAAATAAATAAGCAGAGAGAGAGAGAGAGAGAGAGAGAGAGAGAGAGAGAGAGAGAGAGAGAGAAGAAGAAGAAGAAGAAAGAGGAGGAGGAGGAAGAGGAGGAGAAAATAAGAAAAAATGTCCACTAAAAGCTGTGTCTCTGCACTCAGCCACCTGATATTTGACAAAGGGGCTAAACATGTTCACTAGAAGAAGGATAGCCTCTTTAACAAATGGTGTTGGAAAAATTGGCTCTCCACAGGCAGAAGACTGAAACTAGATCCATGACTATCACCATGCACAAAACTAAAGTCTAAGTGGATCAAAGACCTAAACATTAAAACAGAAACACTAAATCTACTGGAAGATAAGGTAGGTGGAAGTCTTGGAGACATAGGGGTAGGCAGAGAATTCATGAACAAAACTCAGACTGCATGGGAAACACTTCAGAGAATCAACAACTGGGATCTCATATTATTGAAAAGTTTCTGCACTTCAAAAGAAATCACCAGCAGAGTGAAAAGAAAACCCACAGAATGGGAAAGAATTTTAGCCAGCAACCCCTCAGACAAAGGACTTACATCAAGAACATATAAAGAATTGAAAAACATCAAGCCCCCAAATTCAAAGACCCTCTCCAAAAAATGGCATCTAAAATGAACACACAGTTCTCAGATGAAGATATACAAATGTCAAATAAATACATGAAGAAATGTTCACCATCACTGGTCATTTGAGAAATGCAAATTAAAACAACATTGAGATTTCATTTCACTCTGGAAAGAATAGAAGCCATCAAGAAATCAACTGATAACAAGTGTTGGTGAGACTGTGGGGAAAAAGGAACACTGCTCCACTGTTGGTGGGAGTGCAGACTGGTGCAACCACTATGGAAATCAGTATGGAGAATTCTCAGAAGACTAGGATTGGAAGCTCCATTCAACCCAGCTATTCCCCTCCTGGGTATTTTCCCAGAAAAACTGAAAAGGTCATATCACAGTGATATATGTGCACCCATGTTATAGCAGCACAATTTGTAATAGCTAAATCTTGGAAACAAGCAAGATGCCCATCAAACGCAGAGTGGATGAAAAAGATGTGGTATTTTTATATAATGGAATATTACTCAGCTATGAAGAATGGTGATCTTGAGACCTTCATAGGTAAATGGAGACAATTTGAGACTATCCTCATTAGTGAAATAAATAAGAATCATATTTATAAATATCGCATTGTGTCTCTAGTGTAAAAAGTAATAAGAACTGTAGGAGTAATAAAAGCCAAAATGTGTAATTGCTACTGTAAAAAAGAGAGGAAAAGAAAGTGCTCTAAAGGATATAACTGCATGTATGTTTAAGTGTGTAAGATAGATAACCATATTACTATTTTTGTTAGATTGTGGAGCAAAACTGTTAACAGTCTCACTGGTTGAATGCCTACTTTGTATGTTTTAATTTTGTAACTTGAACAACTGTTTCCAAGATGACAGTATGTAATTCATCAAGTAGTGATTTCTTAGTGTTCTTTTGTTCTTCTCTTTTTTTCCTTGAATTCTGTATTGTTGCTACCCTTTTTTCTGTTTTGTTTTGTTTTGTTTTGTTTTTCTCTTTAAATAAAATAATTAAAAAACAAAACAAAACAAAAAAAAGCTGTGTCTCTGATGTTACTGGTATATAATATGGACAGACAGGATCCAGATCCAAGTTTATTAATCCCAGAAAGCCAGATGCAGCTTTATGGTGGACTAGTGAATAATCTCAGCAAGCCCACACCTTTATCTCCCCTGAAGTTCAGGCTTGCTTCTGGCTGTAGGGTTGCAACCAGTTTTATTCAGCCTGCAACAGTCCCTGAATCTCCTGCCTGCTTGAATTCCATTCCCAGGCAGTTTGAACTCAGCTCCCTGAACTCCTGCCAGCTTGAACTTGGCAGCCTGACCCGCAGCTGTTCTGAGTTCTGAGCTCAGTTGATCCACCTCCAAGATGGCTGCTGGAAAACTGTCCTCTCCTAGGGGACTTCTGAACCTGAATAACTCACCAACCATTGTAATCTGCTGTGTGCACTGCTCTACGGCATTGGTATGCCTCTCCATGGAGGCCTCTGGTGTCACCAGTACTCATTGTGCATCTGGAGCTTCAAACTGCTCCTCCCACGTGGTGAGTCTATGCTCAGGAAGAAAGTGTCACCGGCCACCTCTTTCTTCTTTGTTGAAGTTTGTCCGTCACTCTCCCTTTGGGTTTCAGTTCTCACTTCGGATCCTTCCGGGGTCCTGGAACGCGCTTCTCTCTTTCTTCTCTTTAACACATTGCTGTCTTCTAGTGTCTGGGCACCAAATGTCGGAGAAATTCCTTCTCTGCTGCTCACCACTTTGCCTTCCAGGTTCACAGAGTTCAATCCTAGAATCTCCAACAATGAGATCAAGTCTCAAAACACTGCATAACTGGAAGTTCTCCCTGGATCCTATCCATGCAAGCTGCAGGTGGTATAAATCCTAAAGCAAGGCATTCTATCCAGCTAGGGCAGCTCTCAGCATTGTGCTCAGAATCTAGGCTTTTGCACAAACACTCTGGATAATTAATAAGAAAAAAGTAGGGTGGATATGAGTGATTTAAGCCAGTGTGTACATGGTGGCATAGGAGCAGAGGGTTGGGTAGGTTGATCTCAGTGTGATCTTTGTGTGATGACTAAAGTTACAAGTATAGTTTGAAAAGTTATATTCAAAGCTTACAGCAGAAATTAAGGCTTCTGTACAATGCATGAGTGACTGAGTTCATAATATATGCTCTGTTTCAAAAACTGGTACATAACAGAATTTAACTAGAATTATTGATTGAATGATTGATTCATTCATGAAACTGAAGTGTGTATTGAACCATACTATGTTTCACATTGTTTACTAAGCAGGAAAAAGCTGTGGCTTAAGTAAACAGGTTCCTTGTTTTCATATAATGTAGACTCACAAGGTAGGGTAGGTATTAAATAAGTAATTATAATTAAGTGTTAGAAAGGCAGTATAGATACAGAAATGGCCTCGCATGTAAACTGAGAATGCAGTAAAAGTAATAATAGTGATAAGACATAACGTTCAATATTTACCACTGACTAGGTATACACTGCTCTAAAATATTTTATATATGTTATTGTTAAAATAGTATGCAGTAGGTATTATTACTTCCACTTTATAGACAAATAAATTGAATTGCAGAAAATTTCAGTAACTTGCCTGAGGTTAATATGTAGAAGACAAGATTTTAATCCAGAAGTTAGGCTCAAGAATACATGCATTTAATAACTGCAGTTTAGGAAAACAGCAATTTAAGCAATCTAAAAAGTTCATGTGTTTTATTTTGTATATTTTGGATCACAAAAAAGATATTTATAGTGATGTAATTTTAAAAATCTTATTTCTGATAGCCAGCGATGTTGGTAACCAAAAAAAATGTAATTTTTCTTATCTATTTCTTATTAACTAAATTTAGTGTCAGGGCAGTCTCCTGATGGGGCAGTAACTAGAGTGCACCTTCACAATTCATATTACTGTGTTTGTTCTCATGGGAACAAGAACAGCAGCAACAGTTTCTGTTGCTCAGGACACAAAGAAAAGATAAGCCCCAAAGGTAGGCTGTGTGTGACCTGATCCGCCTTTGTTCCAGCCTTTCCCACGCTTGCTGCTGTCCTAGAAGTGATGCAACCTGAGGCTCAGGCATGATAGCTAAGCCTGCCTGGTGCTGTGTGAGCTCACACCCCCCCGCTGTGCACACAGGAGCAGGTGCTCTTGGCCCTGACTGCACCCTCTGGACCACCTCTGCGGGTGATGCTGTTGTGTGCAGGCTCCTGGCTCTTCGGCCTCGGGGCTCTGTCAGAGTGAAGGTCACACACTCAGCTCAGACAGGGCTTACAGTGAAAGCTAAACGTGGTGCTCAACCCAAGATCACCCTCAACCCAAGGGGTGAAACATTGTTTAAATCGGCACAGTTAAGCAACATAGGATAAAGCATATTTAAAGACAAAAAGGCAAAGATTAAGGTGAAACATTTATGATCACACAAAAATTAGATAGTGCCAGGAAAAAGGGGTAAGAAATGGAACAATGAATAATCTGTCATTTTATGGGAGGAATTGCTAGTCTTTTGAAAGAAGTGGAGAAATAAAAATGCTGTATAGAGACAGAGAATAGTGACAGAGAATGGACATGAAGCTTTTCAAATTGTCAGAATAAATACATAAAGGAAAAAAAGTGTAGGTCTTATCAAAATCCAAAGAATAAAAAGAAAGTTTATGACATAGAACTTATATACACCCAAAGTCAAACATTATTTTGTACTAACATCTGTATTAATAAATAATTTTGCTAATTAAAATGAAAAATGACACATTTAGAATTAAAAGCTAAGCACAATAACCTATTTAACCTAATAAATAATTAAAATAACTTACTGTTTGAAAATCAAAATACAGTACATGCATGTAATAAAAATGCAAGAAACCATGTAAAAGTAGGGATCACAATTTTACTGTTAGAAAAGAATGAATCAATAGAAAAATAAGTAAATGATAGAATCATAAGCAATGTTTTTGGGAAAAGATGAAGTTTATAATTATGGTAAGCAGTATATTCCTATATGAAACCCTGAAGTCTTATTAATCATAAAGCAAATACTACAAGAAACACACAAAAAGAAAGAATCATACTGACAGTTCCATTCAGTATCATTTTATGTTGATAAAACTATAAATTAATTAAGCACATCAAAGATCTAAATCATCTTTTTAATAAGAAAGTTCTGTTTGACTTCCAACTCTGAAACCAGAAAAGTTAAAATCTCAGATGCCCATGGAATAGCCACAAAACCTGGCCACAAAGAAAACTCCCACAGTAAATAATAATGAAGGTAACCTGACTGGTAACTATCTATTAGCCATAAAATTAATGTGCAATTTAAGAAGCAAACAAAAATGTGCTGCCTCTAAATCAGAAAAGCCTTTTCAAATCTCTTAGTTCAAGAGTCTAATAGATATTAAAACTACAAATTTAGTTGGAGAGATTCTTAGAAGAAAATACCTATCTCTAAAATCTTACATAAATCAATAATAAAGAGTACAAACAGATGAATTAAACATCTAAACTAAAAACTTAGACAAGGCTTGGTGCTGCAATTCCAGGACTTTGGGGTGATAAGGCAGAAGGACGACAAATTTAAGCCTAGCCTGAGGGACTTAGTGATTTAGGGAGATCCAGTTTCAAAAAAATTTAAAGGACCTAGGGAAATAGTTCTAACACACACACAGAGACACACTCACACAAACACACAAATAAAGTTAGAAAAAATCCAAAACATACCTAATGAAAGTAGAAATAATTAATAAGACAAATGAAAAACTATGTTATAATTAGATAATGAAATTATATAATTAAGAAACAAATTGAGTTGTTTCTTTAAGAAATCTATCAAATTCATTAGCTAATCTAATTATGAAAATATAGAGAATGTAAAAAATATGCAAGTAGAAAATTTCAGTATTGGAAGTACTAGAAAGAGTATTAAAAGAAACAGACAGTCATATTTAGTTGAATACTTTGAAGAAGTTAATAAAACAATGACCACCCAAAGTTACACCTTTGCACACATAATTAAACTGAAGATTTTTGAGGTGAGGAAATTATATCCCTTAGGATACACATGGGCCCTTAGTCCTATAGCAAATGTCCTTAAAGAAGCAAAACAGAAGAGGAGAAGACAACGTATGCAGAGAGGCAGAGACTGGAGAGCTGTGGCCACTAGACCAAAAATGCCTGAGCCACCAGAAGATACCAAGCCATCGAGACACAAACCCTCCCCCAGAACTTTATGAAGAAGTAGAGTAGTGGTGACCCCATGGATTCAGACCTCTGGCCTCCAGAAATTTGAGAGACTAAATTTCTAGTTTTTTAAAACTCTCAGTTTGTGGAAATTTGTTACAGCAGCTCAGCACATTCATACACAAAGAAGGAAATATATGAATCTTAAATACACAGTTCTCCACTCATTTTTAAAATATTGTGTCTACCACTTCCACTTCCTTTTCCTATGCTACTTCCTGCCCTCCTATTCATGTGTGCTGGGCCCTGTTGACAGCACATGAAAAGGCCCAAAGGCAAGAAAGGCTCCAGGACTCAGGGAGGAGAGGAATGGGAGAGCTTTTGCCCACAGGAAACAGTTCGCAATCTATGAAGTCTGCTGTCAGATATTAACTTAACTATATACTTGACATTTGAGGATTCCCAATATCTGGCTGAGTTCCTAACGAAAGTATCAGATGATACATTAAAGACAAAGAAATAAGGACAAAATAAGGCAGAAAGAAAGATTTCCTTTGGAACAAAAGTAACTACTGACTTCCAATTCAACCCAAGAATGGATTTTAAAAAGCATTCACAATACATGAAAGATAGGGGCCACAATCAATACTAACAGTTATTTCAACATCTCAACCCACTCATTGTGTCCAAATAAAATGAAGAAACTTAGAGCAAATAATTGTTTCTGCCTGTTTTCATTTCATTGTTTGGCTGTTTGCATTACTGTACACTCAATATTTTTGTCATGGATTAGTAAAAGAAATCAGGAACAGCTGTTGGAGGCTTCAAGATTATTTGTTTGAAGAAACATACCATTCCTCTTAAAGTGTACACACACACACACACACGCACACGCACACTCACACGCACATTAGTACTGAACCATGGTTGAGTAGGAAAGAAAAATGTCCGATCAGAAATGACCTGCAGCCAAATGTCTCTCTGACTCAAAGATAAATACATCAAGTCTTTAAAGGACGAAGAGTTAATAATTGCTTCCACCTCCTTCCTTCCTCTCCCTTTCAAATATCAACACCCTTCCTTTAAACATTTTTTGTGCATTTGCTTCCCAATTAACTTCCCAATTAGCTTCAGAGTATCACTATTTAGTGTCTTTGTCTGCTTTTGTCAGTTAGAGCTGCCTCGCTTTCAGCAGTTATTTAATGAGGGATATACAAGGTAAGGTTTCGGTGCTGACTACTTTCCTTTGCCTCCATAATTGTTGAGGTGCAACTATTTCCCCAGTTTAATAAGAAATTCTACTTTTCACATCCAGACATTTCAAATCAGCATTATCTTCTGCTTCTAGAAAGCTAGGATATAATTCTGTTATTCAGAATTCTGTTACTCTTTCTTATAATACTCTGAAATTTTGGAAGTATATTTGGGAAACTAGATGCTTTTTTCTTTGAAACAGCTTGGTTTAGACTGGATATGCCTGTAGGAATATAACTTTAATTTAAAAAAATTACTACACAGTTAAATGACAGCACATTTCAAGCCAATTCTTCTTCATCACCTTGGCTCAGATATCCTTTTATGCAGAGGTAGGGGAGTTATTATTATATTTTACAAAGGAGAGGTGTGACACGAGTTTAAGCAAACTGAACTAGTTGGGAGAGTCATCTCCCAATAGAGCCATCGGGAAAACCTGATGGCTCTATTTCTCATGAGGACTTTCTTTGGAGCATTGTAACCCTCTTCCTTTACCTGCCATCTCAGATGATCAGAGGAGTTTCATCATGTTCACTCCACCTCTGAGACAAACAGGAACTCACAAAGCACAAGGTGAACAACACTTCTGTAAGAAAATATGTATGTGATAAAAGCGACATCTGTCTTTCTTACTTGACTATTCATCAACACTTTCTATTTTTCAGAAGCTTTTCTGGTAAAGGAACTCTATAAGGAGTAAGCAGGCTTTTCTGAACTTAAAAGATCTTACAAGATTTTGTGTGTGTGTGTGTGTGTGTATGATGAACTCGAAGTTGCACTAATAACCATGAAACTAGAAGTAATAGAGAATTATTTCAAAGAAAATAACAACTTTTTTAAGGATATAAGGGGAATCAAGTCTATAGAGCCAGAGAAAATTTCCTGGGGAAATAAACAATATTCAAGTAGAAACCTAAAGACCAGCAAGTTGAGATAAAGATATTTTAGACAGTACAGGAAAAGAGCCTGATACCAGAAAGAAGGCAGCACATTCAAAGACCTAGAGGAAATGCAGAGAATATGGACAGTATGTGAACTGGTATAGGTGGCACCTGTTGAACCTTCAGAGGTATATCCCCTTGTGCTTAGAACCTGTGCTATTTCTTAAGTGAAATAGGAATCCACCAAAGAGTTGCAAGCAGGGGAGTAATATGCTCTGATTTCTACTTGTTAGCAATCATCATAGCTAGGGCTATAGTGAAGGATCAAAGTCAGAAGTTGAGAGAGGACACTAAAACTAAAGATGTGATAGGTAACCAGTAGTTTCTTCTCTCCTTTTCCAATTAACCCAATGTCATTTTGCCAGTTTCATAATATAAGATCACAGTTTCCTTAGTATACAAACAGCTGTTTTTTTCTTTATTTGTAAATTTTTGATCAATTTCTTATTAATGTCATTCCTTATCCCATTTACTTTCACAAGCAATGCAGGCCCAATTCTTTAGAAAGCATTGATTTTTTAATGCCTTTTTATCTGAAGCTACATATTTAATGGAAGTTCCTCATATGTGATTTATGCAGAGATAATTTAGTTGTTGAACATGATAGTAGGAAAATATCCATCTTCCAGGATCATTGTCTGGGTGAAAGCAGTGTGAAATTCAAGTTTTTACAGGATCCACAGTTCTCTCTACATTTTCTCAAGAGGTTCTCTAGCAACTTTGATTCCAGATCAGCGACAAAGATGATAGAAATTGTTGCTATTGTAGTCCATTTACACAAAGATGAAACCAGCAGGGCAAATCTTCCTAGAAAAATAAAATGTAATTTAAGAAAATGACTCTCAATTTTGAAAATGACATGGAGAAAGTTTGGGTTCTGATTTCAAGAGGTAGGATTATTTTTAAAGAAACTATTTTAAACCATGCCATCCCTCACTTTCTTCTTCAAGGTTGAACTGATAGATTCTCTAATACTTATGGCATCTGTTCTGATTGTACATTAATCCTGTTCTGGGTTGGGCAGGTCTTAAGAGAATATGACTTCTTTTGGGCCAAAAAACAGTAGCTATTAGTTGGGCCCTTGGTTAATAAACACAAAGATAAAGAAAAGCCTAACTAAAGATGGTGTTACTCATTTGGTTCATGTAAAATAAAAATAAATTGTGGATTCTTCTGGAAATACTTGTAACTTACAGAGTTACTTAAAATGGACATTTAAAAATTTCAAGCTATCTGTGTCCCCCATAAAGGTAGGATCTTAAAACTGAGACATAGTGAACAAATGTATATCATTTCTTTCAGAAATTCCTTTTCTATCTAGAAAAGAAATACTGCCCTTTTTTTCTGTTGGCACAAGACAAGGTAGTGTTTGCTTTCCAAATGTTTAAAATTAATTCAAGGCAAGTATTTCTCTATAGCCAGTCTTATCACTAGAATTCAACTCTTTAATCTGTTATTGACAATTGTAAAATTGAAAGTCTTAAAGGTGTAATTTTTTTGAAAGTTTGACCTCAGTTCTCATTGCATAGTAGAATTTGCCTTAATATGAAATGAGGCTATTTATGGAGTTTATTCTACTAAGAGAGAATGTTAATTCCATTGCAAAAGTCTTTATTTGTTATGTGCTGATGCCTTAGGTCTACATTTATGCAATATTCATAATAGTTTCTGTATATCCTTTTAAAACCTAAAATCTTATGAATTTTTTCCTAAGGGTTTAGGATAAGGGAAGGTGGATCTGCACCACAGAGAAGAGAACATTCAGCTTACAGAATGATCATGTCATAGTGCCTATCTTTGCCGGCAAGTGTGGAGGGACTGGCTGGATAGAGAACTGAAGTCCTTGTCCTGGTGGCTTGATCATGGCCTGTGAATCACTCCATCTTTCCTTTCAGCCAGTCTAGTCTACTAATGGGTTACTGACAACACAAGTGAGAGAATCACAGTGCTCTACAATAGAACTAGTGATCAGCATTTTAGATTCTAAAATGCCTCAATTTTCTGTTCATTAAGCTACAATGGCCAGGAACAAATACAGTTCACAAGAGGAGTCATTCATTTATTCATTCATTCATTCATTCATTCATTTGGTAAATACTTATTTAATACCCATAATAACATAATAGACAAAGAACTGAATCTGGAGATTTGGGTTTTAACTGGCCTAAGCCACTTCTCTGACTAGAAAGTCTTTATGCATATAATAATTAAATCTAAGAATATCTAAAAAGCATATTTGTACATTTATTGAGCTTCTGTGCTAAATGCTCTGAATGTTTCACATAAAGAATTGTCATGCACAGAGCAGAAGATTAGGCAGTCATTCTAAGATGGCTAAGATGCATTACTTACCCTCCAAGAGCAAAATGATGGAGAAGTAACATATGCACCTAAGGACTGTGCCAAGCTGTTATTTTTTTAAATCACTGATATGCAGCACCGAGAAAAGTTTGGACGACAAGCTGCTCTAAGTGCTTAAAAGAAAAATACGGAAGAGGAAAGGAAGAGAGAAGCACTTGGAAGGAATTTCATCTAAAACAGCTGCCTTGCTAATTCCTTGTTTCAAATTGCCTGTTAGCTGATCTGACTTAAGACTTTTTTTTAATCAAGTAACAAAATCTGTGGGGTTTGCTAGTTCAATTCATTTGCACATTCCACAGAGCTACATATGGCAGGACTGAAATGATCAGGTTTCTTCCAGCTTTATCATAAATCACAGAGATTCCAATGTGTCCTTCACAGCTTTAAGTTTTCAAAACCATCACAACTAATGAAATATTTATTCTACGACCTACAGTCACTTGCACACAGTCACGTTCGTTGGAAGAGAGACATTGAAAAAGAACCATCAGGAAAGCAGCTGGAATCCCCTAGCCAGCCCCACCGCTGTCCTCCAGTGTCAGCCTTGCATCTGCCACCTTCAGGTCACCAAATGGCATCGCCCAAACTGTGAACATGAGCTCTTTGAGCAATTTGGCAGCTTTCAGTTGGAAACCAATCAAACTTTAAAAGATTCTACTTAAGAGCAGAAAAAGGCTCTCGGAATTTTATTACTTTATAAAATTTATTAGATTATGAATCAAGTTAATTTTAAAGGAATAACTAGATACATTTACTAGATGGTTTAAAAGTTTGCAATGATATATAAAGTCAACCAAGATCAGGGAGGTGTCCCTACAATTTGGCTAACAGCCAAGTGTTTACAGAAGAACTGACATGTATACATTTGCTGTGAAAGCCACGGTGATGCAGATGGTGAAGGGATCTGCTCACAGAAATATTGTTTTTATTTATTAGAATTGAGACCTTGAGGGGAAAGAACATTCTCAATAATGCTATAGTAATTCCTTTCATGCTAGTGATTATTTTTTGTTTCACCTCCCATTAAGAAGTGAACCTCATTTTTCTCTTATTGTGGTAAGATAGTCTTGAAGCACATGTTCCAAAAATATGTTTGAAATCATTGATAATACTGAACCCTATGTATGCTGTTTGTCCTATAGATGCATACCTATGATAAAGTAGTATCTCATTAAATCCTTTGATAATCCTATATACAGTTACCATTTTTATTCCTTACTTTAAAGATGGGGAAATTGAAGCTCAAAAAAGTTAAACAACTTGCTGAAGGTGCTTCAGCTCGTAGGTGAATATGTAGCTTCAAACCAAGACTCAAATGGCACACACAAAGTGTAATAGGAAACATACATGTCCTGCTTTCTGGAAAACATTAATTTCATACATGTTATTAGTCATCAGTTTTGCTCAGTAAGGAACAGAGATAAGTATTACTCTTCCCTGCATGTTAACACTCTGGTGTATCATTCACACATCTATGAATGTATGTTCTTTTCATCATTTTATGCCAAAATAACCCAGTTTCATTTCATTAAATGCAGACTTGCATTTGGAAATTCTTTTTTCTCCTTTATTTGCCAATCTTCACATCTACCAGGGCAGCTTCTGTAACAGCAGATGTAGGCTTACAAGGTGTTTTGTATTTTGTGGCTGGATCTTACTCCTAAATATTACAATTTTTTGTTTGTAGTGTGTGGTTTGGTTTCCCTTGATTAAGGACTGTCTTGCTGAAGTCTTTTTATAGGCTCAGTGAGTTCTGATGCAACATTTCACTTTCAACTGGAGCATGTTTCCTGTTTATGTCTTTGGGCACAAATGTAACGCTTCTTCATATTAACCAGATATGTTTCACCCACTGTTGCTGTAACTGTTATAGTTTGGGCTACAATAGCAAAACCAGCACAATTTTTTTCCTCTTCATAATGTAGCACGCAGAAGATTTGTTTTTATCAAGGATTACAGCAATCCAGAACTTTTAGATTTCTTATTGAGACTTTCACTTTTAGAAGTGACTTTCACTATTAGAAGTGTTTTGGTATGGTCAGACTGCCACCATCACTCCTCTTCATTTAAATCATTATTAAGTCGCATAAGGTGAGTTGAGCACAAGCATTGGAGTGCTTCAGGAGTCGATCTGTTAGTCAGCATGGCTATGAAGAGAATGATGGATGAGGAGACTACATAGTAGGGGTATATAGACAAAGAGATGATTCATATCCTTGGGAAGACAGAGCAGGATAGTGATACAAGATTTCATTGTGCTGCTCAGAACAGTATCAATTTAAGACTTACACATTTTTGTAATTTTGTAACTTCTAGAATTTCTCATTTAGTATTTCAAACCATTGATTACCACTCATTTAGTATTTCAAACCATTGATTACCACTAACTAAAGTCACAGAAACAGAAACCACAGATAAAAAGAAAATACCATATCTAATCTGTCCATACAGCTAGCTTTAACCAATAGAATGAGACAGAAGTGGCAGTGCATGTGCCTGGCCTAGGTCATAAGAGGGTTTGCAACTTTTGCTTTTGCTGTCTTGAAACACTAAATAAGACTACCAAGGAAAAATGCTGACCCCGGCTCCTTGAGAATCAGAGGCCACGTGGGAGAAACCTAAGTGGACCAGCTAACAACACAAGTGAGTGAAGCCATCATATTTCTTCTGGCCCAGTTGGAATTGTAGCTAAATGAAACTATGCATGTAATACCAAGGGACACCACAGGAAAACCCCTCCCAGCCAACTTACAAAAATCATAAAAAACAAATCACTGCCATTTTAAGCTCATGAGTTTTGTGTGCTTTGTCAGACAAAAATAAATAGCTAAACACCAGTGTTATGGTTTTGGTCTTGCTACTAGTTAACTGAGTTATATAATAAGGTGAGCTATGTAAAAAGGTGAACTCTACCCAGTGCTGTGGGACAGGTTCAATCCAACTGTGAGCTGTCAGAAAGCAGTGGAGATTCAAGGTGGTAGTCAATGGGATAAGTCCTAAGGGTGGATGGCTAGAATGGTTACTGTTGTGATAGACAACATAATTTCAAAAACATACAGGCCAAGAAAATAGTTGTCCTGTGTCTCACTAATATGTAAATTATGAATTGAAGCTTTAAGAAAATCTAAGGAGCTTTCAAGCCAAAATGTAAGAGGAATAGAATCAGTTTGAAAAAGAATTGTTCTGCTTTATTTTCCATCTCTGTTCTTGAAGGGTGTGAGTGGCAGTAACACTAGACAAGATATTACAAATCAGTTGTTACTATTGGTCAAAATCTCTATGATAACATGCATACTTCACTAAGTCTACTATCAGAAGTCAAAGTTAGCCCATCTGCTTCCTTTAAAAATCCTTTCCAGTTATTCATTTCTGCACTTTTACAAGCTAACAACAACGTATCTTGCAGATACTCAGCATAATTGGTGATTTCTGATTGCCCAGCTGAAATTCTTTCTTGATGCTGGTGGTAATCACTGCCTGATGGGAACATTTCATTCTCCAGCATGTGTAGTCATAATTATTTGAGATCCCTATGTAAAGTTAATCAACCTTGAAGGGGACTCCCTGGATGCCATCATAAAGGAAACATCTAGCATTTCTGCTATTTTACTTTGCCTGATCTCTGTTGAAGAAGTAATCATCGTCTGTTTACAAAACTAGCCTAGTGAAATTGGTCATATTATGTGAAGCATAATCTGCATCTTTGGCAGACAACTTCACCTGGTTATTGATACATGCTGAATAACATTAGCAACAAAATGGAGTTATTCTGAATGAAAGAAATATGCATCAGGTAACGTATCTCATTCTTTCTAAATTGCCTAGGAAAGCTAAGTTAAATAAAGAAGTCCTAGCAATAGTTGCTTTTCCAGCTACTTTTGTCAAATTTTTCTTTCCTACCATGACTGTTCTAAGCAATGTTGAATAGAAAATTTGTGACATTTTCTATAATAAGACAATTTTGAGACCAACATAACATATAATCTCAAAGATATTTCCAGCTCCAAATGCCTGCTGCTATGGCAACTTCCAAGAACTCACTTTTCAAAATATTTGGATATACTGAGAGTACTTTAAAAATTTACTAACTTTCCCAAAACTCTCTGATTTGAACTAAAACTTATTTTTATCTACCTGTCAAAAATAGCCTTATTCATTGAAATTTTTGTAAAGTAGTTTTTAAGGTTAAACAAAGACTAGATCAATGTTTTGAGAAGAAACACGAGAAATGCTTGAAAACATTACATGAACACAGAGATTGCGACAAAACTAAGTCCAGCATTATTGTAGAGTCCATATTTTAAATTATGCCATTACACATGTAAATTGACAAAAATTCATATCAAACTTTTTTAGGCAGTTTTACCTATGATGGAGATTAAGCCCTGACTCTGATTTTTTCTCCAAAGACGTGAGAAGTGACAATGGCAAGAAATTACAAGGGAACACTCGCTCCATATCTGCTCATGGTCGCATTTGACAGACAGCATCCATCTCTGGAATGGTCCACATTCACTTCAGTGAATGTCTACTCCCTCATGTGAAGGAAGCTGTGTAGTTTGGAAGAGAAACCCACCCATAGGATTGTATCATGGCCTCAGATGGCTGTATCTGTGGCTAAGAAGATATCACAACCAGGAAAAAATTTCCAAATTCTAAATCTTTATTGTTTTCTAAGGAGCAACACTTTGTGGGAATATTCTATGTAAAGATGGAAGGTTTCGTACATAAATGTGCTAATCAGATGAATGAGATGATCCACAGGAAAATTTCCTCACCTCAGAAAGACTTAACAGTAAGCTTCTGAAATCTATCTTGAAACTTTTATTTTATTTTTTTAAATAAATAATAAATCTACATTAGCTATTATATTTTGCCTTGATATTAAAAATAGAAAATTCATCTGAATTATATATAAAGTCATTATAAAAGACATGCACTGTAAGAATTGCCTCATAGACAGAATTTCATTTTTTTTCCTTCCAAAGTTCAGATAATTCCATTTATTATCTGCGAATTGCTATCATCCTAGAGTTAAAGATGGATTGAGTTGAAATAGAACTGACAAGTGCTTTGGAATGGCTCATATTTAACATCATTTTAACAAAATTCTGTCACCAAGGAAATTCTGGCCTCTGAAGAAATTTATACGCTTGTGAAGCTAATTGACAGCCAATATAAATCCAAGAACAAAGCAAAAAGTGCAAAATGCACAAGTGAGCTCAAATTCAGAAGCCAAGTTGTAAACTCAAGTACTTTATTTTTCATTCTGTATGTCTAGGTGAAATTCAGAGTCACTGTTTCATGACACAAATAACTTCAAAGTCAGAAGAGACTTGAGACACCCTATATTCATTCATTTTACAGATGAGCTGGTGTGAAGAGATGGTAGAGAACTTGTCTGAGATCATACATGTACTTTGAAAAAGTGCTACAACTAGAATCGCAGTCTCTGGAAACTACTTTTCTTATCCATCAAATGAAGTTGGAGTGGGTGCACTCAAAACCCAAGTTTATTCTATTATTTTGTCTCCAGTACACAAAGTGCTGGGCATGGCACAGGAGACAGACATCTATGGCTCCTACTAATGCCTGGATACTTCTATCTCAGGGGAAAGAGAAGGAAAGAGGATGTGCAGAGTGAACTTTCTGAACTGAAAACTCCTTTTGTTACCCACTACTGATACAGTCAAAGTCTACCAGTTTAGTATCTCTCTAAATATTCATGAGAGATTACTCATTAAAATATAATGCCAGGTTTTAGGAAGAGTAGCCAGAAAAATCCTCATTAAAATTGTCTTTTCGTTTGTGAAAATGACTGGATTTGTTTCAAAAATTCTGCAGTCACTGCTGGGTATAAAGTTTGGAACATGGCTGTGCAAATATATTGAGAATGAATGAACAAACTTCAACTTTTAAGTTTCTCTGGCTGGAGTTAAAAGTATATACAGGACAATATGGCACAAACAGTCACCCCAGCATATGTCCATTCTTCCATTTTTAGTAATAAAATTCCTGATTTTTATATAGGCATGTGGTCTCCGAGAATATAAACTACAATTTCCAATCTCCCTTACAATTCCTTACGGACATATGAACCACTTACAGCTAAACTTTGTAGGCTTCCTCAACATTGTCATTACTGACATGTTGGCATGGATAATCCTTTTTTTGTGGTGTGGTCCCATGCACAGGGGGTATAGTGAGCAGCATTCCTGCCTTTGTAGAATCCAGTAGTCTCTCACTGCCCCTCCCTTGAGCCCAGTCAGTTGTAACAATCAAAAATGTTTGAACATGTCAAATATTGCTCAAAGGGCAAAATTTCTCCCAGATAGGAATCACCAATGAAACAGATGAAAGCACAGGCATCTTGTCCTACTTCTAGGAAGTAACTTTAAATGAGGCATGTTTTGCTTCTTCTTTCCTGTAACGGTGTCTGGAGTTTGAGCAACTGTTTTGGGCAAACATGAGAAAGCACATTACTAAAGCTAAAAGTAAAACAAAATAAAGGGAGAGGGCATCCCTATGATCAGTGGAGCCACTGTATGGCCTTGGGTCTGCACACCTCCAGACATTTTACAACAGAGTGAACCCAACTTCTGTCTCCTTCTCTTCATTGTTACATTCAGTTCCCTAATCAGGACACAACTTTTCCACCTTATTTTCAAAGCCTTTTCTAATTCTCTGCAGCACAATCATCTAATGAGGGAAATAGTTATGTTTTGTTTTGAATGTTGAGGCAACATCTTGCCATGTAGTACAAGTTGGCCTTGAACTCACTACATAGCCCTGGCTGGCCTCAAACTTCTTAAAATCCTCCTGCCTCAACTTCTAAAGTGTTCACATTTCCAATTAAAGGGGAAAATATTGATACTCATGAGTCAAAAAAAATGACTTGTCATTGAAGAACCGTCATTTAAAGTTGACTGTCTTTCTACAGGAATTTTGTGATAAACTGAATTTGAGGTGCGCAAGTGTAAATTCTAGAATATGGCTACACATTAGAGTCACCTAGGGAACTTTTAAAATATCCCACCTGCACTGTACCTCAGATAGCTTCCAGAAAACCCTTTGCAGGTGAGATCTGGAAATCAGTATTTTGTAAACCTTTTCAGATAATTCCAAAGTTTAACCTAGTTTGAGAATCACTCAAGTAGACCATATTTCTTCAAGCTCTTCTAGCAGGTATATTTAACCTTAGTTATTTTTGTTTGCCTTGTAAGGGTTAAAACTGGCATTAGACTATGCACTGGAGACATTCTTCTGAAAAATATTATGTTTCCACCCTGAGTACACTCACATTCAATCTACGAGTATCAAGCGTCGGTCAGATGTAATTTTATGCAAGTCAGTAAAACCTGGCTGGAGAAGTATTTTGAAATCTCATATTGCTGAAAATAATTGAGCTCATTTAACATGTGTTCCATCTCCTCTGTTTCCGCAGCTCAAACATACATACACACACACACACACACACACACGCACACACAAGTAATATATTCAGCAAAGGTAGATGAACTTGAGAAAAGTTAATTTTGCCCTGATGGCTAAAAACCTCAGTGCAAGAAATATAAATTAGAGCAAATTTCTGTAGAGGAGGTTGAGGGGCTACTGTTGGCTTCAAATATATTTGGAAACCAAACTACATGCATTTTGATTTACACTGGAAGACTAAGCAAAGCAACTGTAAATGGAGACACAGCATCAGCCATCATTGTAGAATAAGTCTTTTATGCCATCTTCAACTCGTACCATCATCCCCAGTCAGGCACTGGAGATAAAATGACAATTTACACTACTCTTGTGTCCTTTTTGTGCACTCTTTTCAATGAAGAAACCGTATTCAGTGTCTGTTGGCAAAGAATTCTTAGGACACACTATGTGAGTGAGTTCAGCATTATAATGGTTGTAATCCCAGAAAGCATTCTATAATAATAGAGATTCTCTTATACTAATAAGATAAAAACAAAGAGAAAATGGAAAAAAATTCATTGCAGTCTTTTTCTGCCAGGCTCTGTAATAAGCAATTTACTACTATGATCTCTAAAAAGCAATTTAAAAAGCAATAGTCACACATCACAGTGCTTAGGAGAGTTCTGCAGGTTGGAGGTGAAATGAGCTTGGAAGATTATCTACAGATGAGAAAACTGAGGTTGTTTTGTATGATTCTGCTGGCTGGCACAAAACTGGGTCCAGAATCAAAATCTTTTAGCACAAGTTGGTTGTTCTTATTTCTTGTCTTCTGTCTTATCTTATCTTCTTGTCTTATCTCCAGCCAATCATTATCTACAAACTAGTGAGCAAAAGCTTGTCCTCTTTAGCAAGAGTGAACTTAGGATATTAGTCTCAATTGCAGTACAAAAGATATAGGTAACATGTAAGACAACTAGCTTATGTGAGCATCCTCTTGTCATTAGACCTTGTGGAATGTGCTTGCTAGGTCTCCATTAATGCATAGTTTATTGTCATCCATATATAATATATTGTTGTTCATTTATAAGAGTACTGCATAGTGCTTTGCATGAAAAATAGAGGATACAAGTTCTAATGTGGCAACTCTATGAAATGCCTGTAGAATCTACCAGGTACAGAAGAGGTCAGGGTTCTGTCTGGGTGCAAGCCTTCACTACATGCTAAGCATTGGTCAAGGATGGCCTTCTAACCATAGTTTATTTAAAACTAGTAACAATAGATCAAACTCATCTCACACTTTTGTGGGCTAGCACTGTCCCCAGAAACTTACTTTTATCTTTAGTATTTTATAAGTGGAAAAACAATTTTTGGTGGGGAGGAGCTGAGACAGGGTCTTACTACGTAGTCCAGGTTGGCCTTCAACTCACAGAGCTCCTTCTGCGTGCTGGGATTACGAATGTGCTCTACCATGCCTGGCACAGAATGTTTTGTCACTTGCTTAAGGTCATGCAATGCAGCTAGCAAGTGGCAGAGCTGGATGGAAATTTACATGCTCTGTTCCTGCAGTCCTGGGTTTAAGCTGCTGCACAATCTTGCCTCCTCTCTGTGAGCTCTGTGCTTTAAGTATAATGATTAGAAGTTAATATACAGTAATTAATATGGATCTAAAGGAGACATAGGCACTACATGTGATATTTTAGGTTGTACTGAGACAAGCAAAGCGTTCAGTCACTCCAAAACAATAGTAAAGTGCTTTTCAGAGCTATCATGTCAGAAGTAAGATAGATGGTGGCAGCCTGTGCTTTGATATTGTACTAGGGCTTGGGCGGTAGAGTCAGCCTGGCACCCATCATCTGACCAGCACCTAAGGCAGATAATCTACAGGGTCCAAAGCCCACTTTGATTGGCAGTTGGCTTGGTGGGAATAAAGGAAATTAGCCTCTAGAAGGAACAAAACCAGGGAGGCATGGGAAGGCTCAGAAAAACAGGAAAAAGTTTCCTTGGATATCAAATATTTCTAGATTGTCTCAGGCCACACTCCATTTTCTTGGGTCACATTGACCTGGAACCTAACAAAAATCAGCGAGTCCAAGGTAAAAGGTTTTACACATTTAAAATATTGCCCTCGCAATCTGCTCCCACATAACAGGTCTGGGAAATGTAAGGAGGGCACATAGATAGTGTACTCTGATCATCTAAAAGAATGAGGATGACAACATGGCCAATTCTGGATGTAACAAGGGCAAAAAAAGGAACTGATATTTACACACAGAGCCCCTAAGAAATGAGCAGTGTGCTCCGGTGGTCCCGGGGCTGCAGTACTTTCTTACTGCTGTGAACTCAGTGATCATCAGGGCAAATGATGAATGACTGAAAGCCCAAACATGCATGAACTTTTTTCCAAATCCTACTGCTTCCTGACTTCAACACATGCTCTAAAAGTGTTAAATGAAATCCTATTCTCAGATTATGAAGCCAAATATTTTCCTTAGACATATCTTAAATTGTTCTGTATGCTGGGGAAATTTCCCATGACCTTCAGAGTCACCTCCATTTATTTGTTCTTGTACAACTTTTCCTGGGGTATAAGACAATCCAGCTGGAGGCTAAGGTGTTAAGTATCCAGTGCTGTGTCCAAAAAAGCTGTTATTTTATCAGGAAGAAGTAAAAGCTCTTTTGAGAAACCGAAGCTTCTCAGCAATGAACTGAATGATTTGGGAGACATGCCCTGAAACCTATTAGAAAATCACAAGTATTGTTTAGTTAGGAGATAAGAGGAAATAACGGGTTTCTAAAATGCCTGAATGTTAGATCAAGAATTTAAGCAACTTGAGGCATTCATGATGGAGAACCCAATGGAAGGAAAATGCCACCTACACAGTGTTATCAATGTAACAACAAGGAATGGGCTTATGTTATTGTATTGACAGAGATTTTAAGATAGAAAGAAAATTGTGAAAGCAGTCTTTAACCCAAAGGCAACTAAAATTGCTTTAGTTGTTGATTGCTTTGTAGAAATGAAGAAAAAAATTAAATTTAATATGCAGTAAACTTGGTTGTAATTAAGTAGTATTTGAAATCTGATTTAATTCACATATGGAAAAAGCAACAGTCTAATATTTAAAATTAAGAAAATTCTATTAGTTAACTCACTGATAAATGCTTAAACATAAATGAACCAGAGAACACAAATAGGATCAAGTGGCAAAATCAATTAAAAATTTAAAAAAATCATATCAATTATCAAAACTAGTGACAATGATGAACATTCCAGTGACAGAAGAGAAAGGAACAATGATGCCACGTATATTCATTTTAGGTCTGTCCCAATCCATTATGTTCATCATTCCCTCTCAAAAGATGAACCATTCTTTTCTATTTAATTTCCTTTTCTTCCTTTCATCTTGGCTTCCTTGCTCCTTCCCTCTATTCCTCCTTTCATCCATCCTTCCTTCATTATTGTCTGCCTTAAATTTTTCTTTTTTTCTTCTTCTTCTTGAGAAAAACTAGATTTTCGTTTGTTTTGGGTCTGTAGAGCAAAGAAACCAAACAGAAGAACATAATAATAATAATAACAACAACAACAACAATAATAATAGTATCTTATTTAGGTTTTGGAGATTATTGTAAAAACTAAACTAATGGAATGTAAAATACTTTAAAAGATGATTCTGAATGCTTTTGTCCTTCTTATTTGAATCTCATTTCTATGTTACATTGCTGAAAAAGAAACTCCAGATTCCAAATGCTCCACATCAAAGATTTTGAAATTAGTCTTCTAATGTTTAATGTGTGAATTACACTAATTCAAGTCTGTTTTGTCTTATCATTTCTTCAATTAATGCTCTGAGTATTGTATATTACCAAATGGAAAAATGCATAGTTTCTCTATTTCACACCAATTGTTTAATATAATTTATGTGCAGATAGGAGTCAGAAAAACATGTAAGTTACTCTCATATGTAGAATTTTGTTCATGATAAGAATGTGACATAAGTTTTAATTTTATTTTATATTGTGAAATTACATATACTCGATAGGTCTTTTTAATATTCTAAAGATTATGCTGTTAGATAATCATGGGTTTCTTGAATATTGCTTATTGAAATACATAATAGTGACAGCAATTTTCATTTATTAACCATCTATACGGTAATCTCTTTATAGATCATTTATTTCCTGAGTTCATATCTGGAAAACCAGCATGACAAGCCTCTCCAGGAGAACCAACAGCTACCCTCTTTCCCTCCAGTTCTCTTTTATTATTCTGTTGGTAAGAATAAAACACACCCAGCAGTATGCTGATTCAGTTCAGCCAGATGTTACAAGTTAACCATTAGTTAAGCCATCACAGCAACACCAATGGGGCTATGGTCACAACTGTAAGACTTTTAAGGGGAAAATGTCATTGAAAGTTTCTTTAATTATACTCTATATGCTGATCCTATCTGTGATTTTTTTTTTTGAGACAGGGTCTTTCTCTATAGTTCAGGCTGGCTTTGAATTCACTAGCCTAGGCTGCCCTCAAATTCTGACCTTCTGCCTCTGCTTCCTGAGTGCTGAGATTACGGGCATGTACCACCATCCATGCCGGGCCTGTGGTCATTTTAATGCTACATTAATGGAATAAAACTTTTTAGTGCAATATAGCTTAATTTATTTGATTCTTAGTGGCTATTCACTTTGGTGGTAGCCAACACTTTTTTAAATCCTTTAAACACATTTTAAACAAAAGTAGACATATTCCATAATATTTCCGATTCACTCGTTAAAGCTCATTAAAAGTTAAAGCCCATTAAAATTTAAACTTCTCTAATTATCTACCCAACCCCTGAAAATGAAAACACCACTTTGTGTTTAGACTGTGTAAAGATTCCCTATGACAAAATCACGGAAGTCAGAGAAGAACACTTTGATATTTGAAGGAAAATAATTTCATCTGATTCAATGAGTTACTGAGAAAGTGACTGAAGATAGCATTTATTGTATTATAGTTTCCTCTCCAGTTTAGCAGAATTGTCTGGGTTCTTTTACATGAAAAATGTCATCCTTCTAGGAACTTTGGGGTTTTATCTTTTTATTCCTGTTTGGCGTTTGGCTAGTCATTTAAAGTCAAGGGACTTTCATCTTTATGCTAATGTAACTATTAGTTTCAGATAAATTGTTGACTCTTATTTTCTCTTTGCTCTAACCAATATTTATTTTATTTTATACACTTTATGCATTGTTTAAAAATTCACCAATACGTTAAAGAACGAGTCATGAAAAAACAAAGACTTTATCAAATAGCCAATTATTTAAATGAATGGAACTACACTTAGCCAGATTGTTTCAAGTCATGGCATGATAAAAATTAAATAAGTAAGAATAAAATGAATGGTACATCTGTGAAGGGTAATTTAGGAGATTAATAAAAGAACTACCTACAAAGTTGTGAATAGAATTTAAGGAGCCTCGAATGAGGGCATAATGCCCAGCATTACTGCGAGCAGCAAGCTTTCCACCTCCAGGCTGGAGGTGATAAAGGTAAGAGTAGAATCCAGAAAGGCCATCTGGCAGCAGATGGTTGTGTCTCAACCCATGTAGGAAACCTCCCTGGGAGGAAACCAAAGGGAATAAATGCCCCAACATTTCTCACTTTCTATCTTTTGCCAAATGTCAAAGTCAACAGGCAGATGTAGGACAATGAAACCTATTCACTTGGTACATGTGGACCCGCCTCTGTCTAGGAGCACAGATTAGGGGTGAGCAGAGTGGAGACTGCCTTTGCAGGTGCAAGTGGGAAATCTCTAGCATATAGTTAGTGCTACAGTTTGAATCTTAAATATTTCTGTCCCTGTATGTTAAAGACTTAAAATCCAGAGTGGTGCTTCTATGAGATGGAGAACCCTTCAATAAGAGATGCCACCTAGTGGGGGGCCTGCCCTTGAAGGATATTTGGGGTTTTTAGCCCTTCAGAGGAACTCAGGACCTCACTGTCACTGAGGACAGCTGCAGTCCTTTTCAGAGGAGCTCTGGTCCTTACCTTGAGCATCACTTCCCGGATCCAGTGCAGATTCTTCAAACTTCTGGCACGGATCCTTCATCCCACAGGCACAGACTTTCTAAATTCCCTCACTGACCATCAGACCTTCCCAGTGCAGATCCTTGATACACACTTGCTTGAGACATGGTTGTGGACTCCAGGCCTCCAGCTGGACTTGTGCAGGACACTGCCATGAGATTCAGGCCTTCAGTTGGATTCTTTGGGTCGCTAGTGTGTGGACAGATCTCTTGCACTATTTTGCATTTGACTCTTTGGATGAATATTATAAAATAATCCTATAAATTATGTATCCTCTATTAAATCCTTTCCTTGTAAACCCTGATTAATCTGGACATATGTTAACATTTCTAGCGTATAAGCCCATGGTCTCCATCTTCATAACAGACCCCTGTAGTGCTTTACAGTTTAAAGAGTTTTACCACATCCACATTAACTGTTTTAGGCTTACCACAATTTAATGAGAAAAACATTGCTGTCACACTTTTACAGATTAAAAAAGTGAGTGCAAAAATACCAGGTGACTTGTCCTAGGTATTACAGATGGTAGGCCATGGAGCTCAGTATAGAACCCAGGAGGTCTCCTAGTGTAGGTTTAGTCTGTTTATAATATCATGGTCTACAGTCCAGTGTTTAAGGAAACTGGAGTGAAGGAGATCCCAACATGGAAAAGCAATGTAAATTGCAATCTTAAAAGTTTAGAAAGGATTTTAAAGAGCATTTGGTCCAACCTCCATGATTTTAGCTATAGAAATGCAAAATGAGTGTAACTCAATTGTTTCATTTTGATTACCAAGATTTGTAATATTTTTTTACAGAGGTGGTAAACCAAGTAAACAGCTCCCTCAAATGTGTGTGTGTGTGTGTATGTGTGTGTGTGTGTGTGTGTGTGTGTGTGTGTGTATCCCTGCCACCTACAGTTAAGTGGCAATGTTGCCTACAGTTATAGTTTCCAAAGTTCCCCAGGGTGATACAAGGATCTCACAGAGAGTAGAGCTACAAAGAGTATTTCAGGTTTTGGAGAGGAACATCCATGAAAAACATAAGAATCACTAGTCAAAGTAACTCAAATTTAAGCATCAGGTCATGTTACATTAATTTCATTGACAGATTATTATTGTAAAACTATTTTGGCAGTTACTATAATAAAAATCAAATATGACACCATAATTGAAGGGACTCAGAAAATAAATCTAATCTGATTCCAACATTTAAATCGTGCAGGACCCAAGAGGTGCACAGAGCATATTTGTAACTAATTGTGGCTACCTATGAGTAAACTAAAGTATATTTTTTGTATTAGTCTTCTTTCCATTACTATGACAAAATACCTGAAATAATCAACAAAAAGAAAGGTTCATTTTGGATAATGGTATCAAAGATGTCAGTCCATGGTTATTTGGTCCTGCTGTACTAAGCCTGTGGCAGCATAGTACATCATGGCAGAAGCATCTTACAGAGGAAGGCTGTTCAACTCACGGTGACTGAGAAGAAAAGAGAGAAAGAAGAGGGGCCACAGTCTTAATATTTCCCTCAAAGGCATGCCACCAATGACCTAACTTCTTCCTCCTTTGTGAGGGTTCCACAGCCTTTCTGTGGCCGTTTACCATAGCTGGGGACGAATCTTTTAACACATGGACCTTTGGAGGATGTTTCATATGGGATTGTACTCATCTCATTTCACGCTAAAGCACTTGTTTCAATGTACACATACTATATTTTTAAATGGTTACTACATTATTAGGACATGAAATTAATCTCTTGACTTAAATCTTTAATAAACGGAAATTTTGAATAGCTCTTGACCTGGACAGTGTGAAGAACTTTATTGGAACACTAAAGGCATTCTAAAGCAAGAAAGTCTGAGAATCTTTGTCTTAACAATCAAGAATGTTGACTTCCAGTCTCACTACTTTTATTTGTGCTACTTTTAATTAAACCTCCTTGTACGTGCATGATTTGTTAATATGAGGAAGCTTGTAATACAGCCTCCATAGAGCTATTGTGTGCATTAATGTGACTCATTACTGACTATTACTGTACTGACTGTACAGTTAAGCTAGGTATACAAAAGCCACAAAATGAAAATTCTCACTGTTACCATTAGCCATCATGTTTAAAAGGTAATCTTCCAATAGACAGTCTGTTTGCAGCTAGTCCCTGATGCTATATCAGTCAAATACAGATTAGCTCAACTTGGAAAGCTTTTGTATGAATTAGAGAACTTTCCTTTCTCATTATTGTACTTTTTAATTCCCATATATAGGAGGAGATGTGCCAGGATTTTTTTGAGCAATATCAACTAAAGTTGACAGTTCTATCAGTCATAATTCCAGACAAGGAAGAGAATTTATTGTTGCACATAGGCTCAGAAGCACTACATGTGCACCTTTTATTTTTTTAAATAGAGCTAAAAGTACGTTTGAAGGTAAAAAACAGAGTAAAGGTCTACACTGATCATTCCTTGGAGTAAATGTCCTTTGAAATCAATCTCTTATTCTCACATACAAAAATTAACTCTAACTTTCTTTTCTTTGGCTCTTTAAAGTCATTTTCAGCTGTGTTTTGCAAATGTCACACACAACCTGAGTTTTGTCTGTCTGATTCCTGTATAATTATCAGTCTTCTAAAGAAAAGCTGTATTTTAATTTCCTTTAAAGGTTTTCCTCCCTACAATTACTTTCTATCTAGTCTCTGACCTGAAAGTGGCATAGCACTGAGACCTAGATATTAAATAAGAAAATGAAACACTATGCAAACTTATCATGACACATTTGTATTATTATAAATCATGGTCTTAGTAATTATTCAGTGACTTTCTAAGTACACAACATAATGGTAAGTATAAATCAAATGCAAAACTCTGTATCAGTACAATCCTGGTTTTATAAAAACAAAAATTAGGTATGTATACATACATAGAAAAATGTCGCCTGGAGGTTTAGCTCAGCGGTGTAAGTGCCTGCTTGGCAAACACCAGGTCATGTGTTTGAGCCCCGGCACTCCCCCCCCCAAAAAAAGAGAAGAAAAATGTCTGAAAGAAATACAGCAAATATTTTATTAGATCTGGTTATAATATCCAATAACTTTTCATTAGTTATCTTTGGTTCAAATTAGAGCCTGCAACTAACGTAGCTTAAATTATAAAGATATTTCACCACCATAGATGTCTGTGGATGTGTGATTCATTGGTTTAGTGACTCTGTAATGTAGGCACTCACATCAGCATTTCCAAATTCTCTTGGGTTGTCTCTCAGGCAACAGTGTCACAGCAGCTTCAAGCATTATCTTCTCACATGACACTGCCCAAAACAGGAAGGAAGGGAACATACAGCTCTTCTTTTTGTAAAGCTGTCCTTGTCATCAGAGGGGGAAATGTGTCCCAAAAGAAGACTGTGCTTATATCACTGGGCACAAAATTGCCATGTTTGACACCAACCAAATAGGATTCTTCCTTCAGGAATAAGTACATAATAATTAGGGGGAAATGAGGGCTATATAACCAAGTAGAAGGAAAACAGTCATGCAGTGTATAATCAATCCTACATAACAACCTGTAAATTTAATGTATTTCTCAAACATTACCATCTGTGCCACTTTGCGTTAAGCCTCTTTGCACCTCCATAGTTTGTCTATAATGTGGGGGATTATTATAAAACTGTTGTATAGAGCTACTGTGTATACTAATAAGTCAGGTAGTTAAACTAGGCCTGAGAAATTTCTCTCTGCTATCATTAGTCAAGATACTTAAAAAAACCTTTTACTATTTGCAACATGTGCCTGTGGCTGTATCAAATATTTTAATCCAAAATCACAATTTAAATATTACAGAATAAACAAAAATATAAGAAAGAGCAACTTCACTTCCAAAAGAACCCTTTATAAATAGGAGAAATGAGACACAGGAACATGTGAATCACATTTATTCAGCTTTCCGTAGGTACATTTGGCAGATTAGAAGTGAATATGCCCTCCATTCCATGGGCAATATTTATTTAATGCTCACAATAAAATCCCGTCTTAAAAATAACTACAAAATCTCCTGTGTTGACAAAAGCTGGCCCAACAAAAAGAAATAGGCCCAAACTTTTTGAATGAACATTGCTTTCCAGATACTAACATGCCAAGAAAGAGATCTCTCAGGTGCAGTAGACTGTCATCCAGAGATACGTATTCACTGGACCCAAAAGGGTCTACCAAGTATTGTTACCATCAGAATGGACCGTACACCATAAAATCCTTATATGACTTAGCACTTAGAACACTGCGTGCCCCTCCCTGGTCAATAGATTTTAACAATATATACTCGATTCAATGTAATTAACAAAGGGTAGTTGGAATCACAAACAAGCTATAAAAAACAAATGTAAAATATGTTGGAAATCTAGTTCTATAAAGATTTGACCAGGAAAAGACTATTTTCAAATCATAGCATTCTATACTGATCAGGAGCCTTTAAAATTGGCTATGACTTTAGGAGGCAAAAGTGAAATTTGGAGGAAAATCAAGGTAAGTGCTACAAGGTGCTGAAGGCACATACTCTCGGGAGGAAACAATACCAAAATGTAAAGAGACCATAAATATAGGGAATACAAATTATGTAGTAGGAAGAAAATGTAGGACTGTATGAAAACAGGACATCCCTTTGTTGTTTCATTCACAGCTTCTGCTACAGTTTCTGTTCCTGGCTGTCCTCCTGTACTACAGAGCATTTTGAATGCACTTTCCTGCAGCATCTTGTAGCACAGGAGGTGGAATCAGGTCATTGAGCATATGTTCCTTTGAAGCTGGTCTGAACTACATTCTTCATTTAGTTTATAGATATTGTCTTAGTTAATTTTATCTCATTGCTAGGACAAAATACAAAGTTAAAGAGGGAAAGGTTTATTTAGCTCACAGTTTGTGGAGGTTTCATCCATAATCATTTGGCTTCCAAAGGTGGCATGGCAAAAGAACAACACTTCAAGGCTGAGAAGACAGCAAAACCAACAAGAGCAGAAGGGGCTTAATGTTTCTTTTCCTCCCTTATACTGTAAGTAAGCTAGCCTTCTATAGCAGGTGCAGCACTCACACCATCTCTGTGCCTCACTTTTGCACAAGATTAGGATATTTAGGAAGTAAAGACCCTGGTCCCCTGCTAAGTCACTCAGTTAAATTTCTAGACTTCTCAAATTGATTCAGTGTATCAACAATTACACCACAAGCAACCTCTAGATGCCCACAATTTTTTTTTTTGTATCAGGAACTGAACTCACGACCTTGCACATGCCAGGTAAGTGCTTATGCTGCTAAACTATATCACCGGCCCTATCATCCATTACAGATACTTAAAAGCAGTTATTTTGGGATCACTATGATTTTATCACTGTAAAAAATGGACAGTCTATTCTGTTTCAGACCCTGTTCTCTGCTCTGGAGCTACTGTTGTATTAAAATCAAAGTTCCCACCCTTGTAAACAGAACTGGGCACGAGTGGACCTAGGTGAGACTCTGTGACCCTCATTGTGCTCTTAGGTCTCTGAGGGCACATGTTCAAATACGAATAGAATTTTAGTAGAATTCTTCCCTGCCTTCTTCTTGACCAGAGTTAAACTTAAGAAGAGCATTAAATGCTTCAAATTTTTATGCTCTACTCTTCCTTGAAGTTTTCTTAGGCATACAATACTTTAATGAAAATTCTGTTTGAAAAAAGCAATACCTTTGTTGGTTCATAAATGTACAAAAGGAAAGGAACATTTTTTTGTTTCACAGAAACTTAATAACTAACATGGAAGACATTTTTATCATGTGATTAAAGAATGGGTGGAAGCATATCAAATAAACATAGCATTTTATTAAATTCACCTCTAGTGAGGGTCTCTATATAACATATGTGCATGTAAATATAATCCCTTAAGGGATTCATCAGGTCTATGTGCTTGGCTTTGCCTAAAATATGAACTGTAGCAAAGTGCTTGCTATGAAATCTGTAAGTGAAATACGTAGCATAATATAACTAATGAATTGCTTTATAAACCTGACATTTATGTACGTACTCTCATATAAACCTTAACCAGAATTAATCTTTCTATTGTGTTTGAGAATTGAAGCATAAAAACAATAAAATTAATAACATACAAATGATAAGGTATCATGACTTGAGGTTATTGCCAAATTGTCCCAACAGATGTTAATTTTAATAATCTTGGAGACTTTAATAATTATTTATTTGGCTAATTGAAGATTATGTATAGTTACACTGAACTGGTAATATTAATTACATACTTTAATTATTTCTAGGCTCTCAGCTTCTGTTGTTACCTAAAATACCATGAAATTTCAAGATAATAATTAAATAGGAGCTTTGATATGCTCCCCAGAGTAGAGATCTTGTGTAGCACATGCTTACAAATGATAATAACAGTTAATAATATAAATAATAAGTGATGTAAAAATAACTTAAAGCTGCATTGTTTTCTGCAAATTTCTCAATGCAACAAATGAATTGAGCTCTGATTGTCAAATTTCTTAGCCACTATGCCAATGAAAAGGTAGAGGGCATATTGAAATGTACCTGATAACAAAGGTAATAAACAAACTATTCACTGTTTTACAAAATAAGATCTTAGATCAATAATGTCTCATGTACCTATATAATTGTGAGTGAGCATATGAAAATATCCAAAGTGTGGGTTCCTGCAATGAGATAAAATTCTTTCATCCTCATTATTTTATGAAGCCTTTCAAACACACAGAAAAAAAATTGAAAGACATAATAATAAATACCTAGGTATCTACCGACCTAGGCTCAAGAAGGTAGTATTATTTTATACCTGAAGAAACTATGGCACTATAGACAAGAGGAGAAATTAGCTTAGAGCAGTAGTTAAAAATATTAAGCACAATAAATAACTACATTGTATACCTAAGATAAGCCGTAGAAAATAAAATTACATGTAAGATCCCATGTAAAATAACAGCAAACTATCAAATAACCAACAAGGAATGTACAAGATCTATCTGAAGAGAAATTTTGATATTTTGCAAAGTCATGAAAATAAGACTTAATTAAGTGGGAAAGCATAAACCTATTCTTAGAAAAATATTACTCAATATTGTGAAGATATAAATTCACTCTAAAATAATGTTAAAATCATGTCAATTCTGTTAAAAATAATCAAAATATTTTAATGAAAATATTTTAACATCTATTTCAAAGAATAAATTTATAAAAGGTGAAAATATGAAAAAGTCTAACAAAGAAGAAATTAACAAAATATTAAGATATTTCAGGGAAGAAATAATATTTAATATGGTAGTACAAGGATAGACAAGAAAGTCAATGGAGAAATAATCCATGAGAGAATATAGTGCTCAGAAATATATTCATGGAGAAGGAAAGATTTTAGCACACAACGAAGTGGGTTTGCAAAACACTTGAGAAGAAATACAGTATTCAGAACGTGTTATATCTTCAAATACATAGCTATTTGAACAAAATACAATAGTTTTTCCCTATTTCTAACCAATTGCACACAGACTAAAGGTTTAAGTACTTTTTTGAAGGTAAAATACATGAATAAAAAATGAATTCTTCTTTAGTAATCTTGGACTAGAAAAGGCATTTCTTAGTACAAACAGAAATCTGTAATAAGCAAAACTCTAGGTAAGTTTGACTACTAAGATTTTCAAACATTTATGCTCAAAAAAATTACTAAAAAGTAAGATAATGAGAAGCATGAAGGACTCTTAAAGGATTAATTTAATAAACAAAAAGGTCAAAAATCAGTCAAAATATCCTATAGGCTATTGAACAAAAATATGCAAATTCATGTAATATAGGGAGAAATATAATTCATTTTAAAAGTTAGTATGGCATATCTTCCCTATAAATAAAATGAGATACAGTACTTAAGTCTTTCAAGAAAAAAATTTCAAAATCACAAACAATACTGAGGATTAATAAAGGCTACAAAATATAAGAACTTGTGCTTATTTGCTAGGTTTGTAAGTCTAAATAATATGGATATCAAAATTAGGAAGCTCTAAACCATACAGTTATAAACCATTGCTCAAAATATGTTGCTAAGAAAAAGAAAGTTATGGAGAAGTAGTACTAGTAGATTATTTTTTAAAAGGACACATGTACACTTACACATTAATACATGGATAGGAAATGTGAAGAACTTACATATAAAACTGCTTACAGAGCCTGTTTCTTGGGACAGAAGATAATAAAGAATATGAAAAAAGATAAATAGGTACCTCTTTTTTTATACAATTCTAAAATTTTTGAAATTTAACTTATTGTTTTTATATAGTCACAGACTCATAAATTTTCTTACCTTGTCTTGGTATAAAAAGCCTTGTGCAATACTAAAATATTTTGCAAAAATTAAAAAAACTAATAAAATAACAAAAGCAAAGAGAGTCAATTCAGCTTCTTTACAGGGGTGACACTGAACATTAATGCCACAGCTTATTGTGCGTTATGATGCTGGAGGTCACTGTATAGTGTGTTCTTCGTAATTTTCATTCCACTGGGTGGGCCCAGTCATTTTCAGATAATAATTTTGTTATCTTCTTGAAGTTCTCATTTAAGGAGCATGCCAGGTATCATTATAGATAGTTATCTGGAATGAGAGGACCCCACCTGCCTATTATGGTCAAAATTCTGTTGCCCAAGAGGGCAGGACAGGTCAATCCCCTTCCAGCATAACGCTGTTATAAACCTCATTTGAGACTGCACCACACCTCAATGTATACTAGGTGATTATTTGAGGCTACAACCAACATTGATAAGAGGGCCTCTTTTTGTACACTCAGTATGTGCCCAATACTGCTCTGAGGACTTTATATCTTTAACTAATTTGAATCTGATAAATAACTCCATAATATTATTATCATTTTTACTGTATTCAATATATAGATAAAGAAACCCAATGTTTGCTTGATTTGGTTTACTTTTGCTTTGATTTTGATTTTTTTGAGACAGAATCTTGTATATGATTCAGACTGACCTTGAAGTCACACAAATCCTTCTGCCTCAGTCTCTGGAGTACTGGAATTATAGGCATACACCACCACATCCAGCTGGCATTCAAGTTTAACAGGGTCAATAACTCCCTCAAGGACATATATCTAGAATGGCATTGACAGTCTAGTTTAGAGCTTGATAATTCTGATGTTTATACTGTGTATGTTGCCATATGATATACTTACATAGTGAACTATACAGTCAAGGGGACTTTTATGGAGGGCAGAAGAGAATACAATTTTATATACAAACTTGTATGATCTCTAGAGGGAGCACTGGAATATTTCACAGGGCCATAGAGCTTCTGAAATTTCTGCTCTATTTTCAAACTAGTGTGACTTGTCTTTGTGGTCTTCACCAATGCCCAGTGGTTGGCAAAAATCTGAAAGCCCCAGAAATAAAATTTCCTTTATGAGAAGAAACAAATGGGATCAGTAGTCTGACCCATCCACTGAGAGCCTGAACCTTTCCTGGTCTTAGTCGCACTTTTTGGAAAGGTGCTTCTATGAATGTAGAGGCTTAAGGAGAAGATGCTACTTGCAATGAGATGCCCTTGGATGAAATTTCAGGTTTCAAAAACCTGAGGTCTAGGAAAAGTCTTGTATTTATGAAGTGACCAAAATATGAGATGCAAACAATACTTCTCCTGAAGAAAATGCCATGTCACGCTACTTGCATCGTAGCCACAGACCTCTCTCTGTGTGGTGAGATGCCTGGTGGGTCTCCAGTTTTGTCATCACAGTGTGTTGGGTTGAACTAAGTTTTGCTGCTGGTCTAGAAGATTGGTTATGATGGTTTGCAAGCTGAGAAGCATGTGCAGGAGCCTCACTCCAGGGATAGTTTGTAGAAAACAAGCCCATCTCTTTGGACACATGGGAGCACCACATAGAAAATTCTTGGAAAAACTGGAAGGAGGTCTGTCCTAGAAGAAACAGAATGAGTTTCCTGATAATTAGAGGTGACCATTATTTAGTGATAGACATTGAGGAAAAGTATTCACAGGCCACATCGCGAAACACGGTTATCCCAGTTTCATCTTTCAGAGTGGGAGTTTGGTTTATTTATTTTTTTGTTCTAAGGCAGAAGAACTCTCCTGCTTTGGAATATCATTGTGGCCATTTGGAGAAGAGAATTGGTATCTGATGAACAGGAAATGTGACCATTACTTTAATCCCCCAGCGGTGACATTGTTTTGTGACTTGAAAGAATTCCAGAATATTGATCAAGATAAAAACATCACACAAGCTAACCTGGGTGAAATTTACCTGGAGTTATGCTGCCACTGGTGAGTGACCAGTGAGTAAAGAACACATACAGTATAGCATTCAGTAACACTTTATGGAGTACTGGTAAAGTAGCAAGTTTAAAAATCTATTTCTAACAATTAAGTGTAAGTGTTCCACAGAAGTGATCTTTTCTGGATAGTTGGCCACAAAAACCTGAAGATTTCTTTTACTAAACAGTAAGCCTGAATATTTGACTCATGCTAAAGGTAGTTCTTTCCCAGTCACATCTATGGAATTACAATCTGACGATCTCATGTGGTGAGTTCCGTTTCAAAGTTTTCCCTAGCAAGTAGGTCACTAAAGGAAAGACTTTTGAGACTTGAGGAAACAGAGAGCTATTATATCAACAGGCGCAAGCCTGTTGCTTCATGGTTGTGGACACTCACCAAGTGCGGATACTCTCGACTGGCCTTTATGCCACAGACAAAAAGACTAAGTGTTTCCAACGTTGACTAATGTAGATAGCAGCCATACCAAATATAGAAGCGATTTTCTAACGCAGTTCACTTCCTGATGTTACCAAGCGCTGAAACTGGCAACTGACCTTGATGCTAAGTGATGTATGACTGTGTATCCAGCTGGGCCTTCCCATGCTTCACCTCCTTCCAGTCTCAGTCATCACTCTAAGGTCCTACTGCATCCTGAACACCTGTCTTTGTGAAGTACAGTATCAAACAGGCCCACTACCTGGAATGTAAAGTGATTCATAGTAAAAATTAGGTGACACATGCCATATCTATGTCATAAATACAAATGCTACCTCTTCATTGCTTTTAGACAATAAAATTTGTTTTCTTTTTTGCTTGTACATGTGTTTCATAAACCTTTGATGGCTTTTTGTCTTTGCCTTTTTCTTACCAGAATTATGGTTAGAAAAACTTCTCCTAAACAGGCACGGCCAAGCATTACTCTGCATATTTTAGATTGTCAGGATTCCCAATAGCTTCTCTCATCTCCCATTTTCTAGCAACACCAACCCTGGCCTTTGCTTCTAATACCCACAGAATTCTCTTATTCCTGCCAGCTACTCATGACACCTTGAGCTTGTGTGTCCCATTACAGCATGAAACCTGCACTCTCAAGGAAGCCCTCACTTCTAGGCTCATGCTCCAAACAGCCACTTTAGGGTGGAATTCAGATTATTTTTTACTCTGTTTCCTTATGGCAAAAAAATGTATTCTAACGTTTCCTGTGGCAGGAGAGTAAATGGCTCACACAGAAGTAAAGGATGGATATGAACAACTTTCAGGCTAATAATAATTGTTAACCTGTGATATTTGTTTGAAATAGTAGATGTTATGTTTCTGTTAATAATGTTACTTGTCTTATTACTAAACCCACAATTATTAGTTTGTAGGTTTTCTCAGACTACTTGCTTTCTCATCATCCTACTTTAAAACAGTAGGAGTCACATCATATCACAGCAATGTAGGATTTTGTATTTCTCTTGTTCTATATAAATACTTAGCATTTGGGTTGTTTTGTTTTAGAAAAAATGACTGTGATTTTTCTCTTCTTTGGAAATATCTCTTCAAATGCTGCTCCTTCTCATTTTGCTGCGTCCCATGGTTGTTAACAAACTGCATGCTGAGGGAACAAATGGAAATCAGCTCCTTAATGGATATAGATTTCACATGGAGAACTCCACATATGTTTCTCATTTTTTTACCCCTTTTATGTTACATACTTGTGCTGAATCATTTTATTGGTAATGTGGGAGATGCCAGACTATTTACAGGATCATAGCCATGGGAGTGTGCTGCTATTTGGATTATGCTTGACTAATGCCAACATAATCAATCAAAACAGAAACATTTGGTCAAGTAAGCATTTCTAAGTAATTAGCATAAAGCTAATAGCTTTGTGTGTTTAACTAAAACTCATTACTTTGATGTGAGTCAGAAAGAAATTTAGCAGAGTACTTTACCTGGTAAAACAATTGCGTTTCTTAAAAATGAAAAAATCTTGTTAGAACTTTCTTTAGTTACAAATCCCAAAGAAAATACAGTTACTTCTGTGTGTGCCACTGCACGTCTGAGGGGACATGAACACATCACTCACCCATGCTGTGTTTGGTTTCTACCTTCATAAAATAAGCATAACTTAATGTATTTTATGTATTTGGAGACATACATATAAATAACAGGCAACTTTCTCCACAGATAAATAAGCACATAACATTTGCAAACTTCAAAAAATTTTATACTCCTGAAAAATAATCCATATATCTCATGTGACTTTATTAAGAACTCAGGAAAAATAACCTTTGAAATTCTGTTCAGTTTAAAATTTTAAGATTCTGTGCATTTTTCTTTTGTAGTGTTGATGGTTCACGCATTGCCAACCATTCCCTCAAGACAAACCCTTCTGGTGCTGTTATAAGGAAATTGCAGAAAGACCAAAGCATTATGCTTTATTTGCAGTCTAGCAATGTTCCTGCATTTATTGACTTCTTTTAATGAGGTGGGGCTTTTAGACATTCAGAATATCTAAGGAATCAGCACACAGTTCTACCTCATAACCATACAGGAGTGACCAGCAAGCACCACCTTCTGGAGGAAATGTGAAGTGGATGTCAAAGTTGCTGGTTCCTGACTAGGCTGTGCTTTTTTTTCAGAGGTCCTCAGGGCCTAGGTTCTCTCTGACATCAGCTTTCATCTTGTCTCACCTTCTTTAAGCAATCAGTTTCCCTTGGTTTAACAACTGTCAATCCACATTGTGCCTAAAGAAGCATAAAAGATGGTTGAAGTCTGAAAAATTAACTGTTAATTGAAAGAATTCTACTTTTCATAGGAAATTCCACAGTAATAGAACTTACATCATTTGAAGACAATGAGTCATAGTTCACATGAAAAGCTGTATATTTAAGTTACTTATAATTAATTAGTTCTTAAAATGTTGGGAAAGTGGTTTAAAGTACTTAGGGGCAGTATTAAGAAAGTAAGAAATTATTGTGGAGGTAACAATGATAAGTTCATTAAAACAATATTCTATTAAAGATCTACATATAATAAGACAATGAAAGACTAGATATTAATAATTTATTTTGAGCACAATAAAAATATTGTTTTGGAAGTTAGCTATATTTTATTTCTCATGGGTTCAGTAACTTCTTTTTCAAGTGCATATTCGTTTTGAGAAATTGGTATGTGTGTGTAATATCCTGATCATTTTTTTTTATTTTTAAAGAGAATAAAACAAAAGAGGGCAGAACAGACCAGATCAGAACAGAACAACCTAGGCAACACAGTACTTTATATTAAGACAACCGGACATTAACACTAGCTATCACAATATCTCTTTCTCTGCTATAGTTGAGCATAGTTTCAAATACAATAATATCAAACATAACAAAATAGTATAAAACCACTCATAGAATGAAAGAATTACAGGGCATTCTGAAACAAATAACAGAGAATGATCAATGGGTACTATAATATCTCATTTTCCCTAAAACATTTTGTTTATACTATCACATATATTAAAATCCCAATAAGACACAACATGATAGAACCAATGGTAATAGAAGAATAGAAGCATGGTAGGAATTCTAAGCAAGATGACATTAAATCAGCAATAGCTGTCAAAATGTTTTGTTTTCTTCAAACCAGCTGTTCATACCATCATGCATAATAAAGTCAAACAAAACAGAATAAAACCATTCCAATGGATGAATGAAAACACTGAAAGTCTTCTAAGCTATGAAATGGGGAATCATGATTACCATAAAATCTTATATACTCTTACCAACTCTCATACTAGGGAGACTATATGGTATTTACACATGTGATTCTGGTTTATTTCCCTTATGAGTATGATCTCAAGTTGTGTCCATTTATTTATAAATATCTCAATGTGATCATTCTTTATAGCTGAGTAGTATTCCATTGTATAAAAATGCCACAACATTTTTATCCATTCCCCAGTTGATGGGCACTTAGGTTGTTTCCAGGATCTGGCTATTACAAATTGTGCTGCTATAAACATGGGTGCACATATATCACTGTGGTATGATGTTTTCAGGTCTTCTGGGAATATGCCTAGAAGTGGAATTAAATGGGACCTCCAGACCCAGCTTTTTGAGGAATCTCAAACTGACCTCCACAGTGGTTGCACCAGTCTACATTCCCTCCAACAGTACAGAAGAGTTCCTTTTTCCCCACAGCCTCTCCAACACTTGTTGTTGGTAGTGTTTTCTATCCTGGCCACTCTTTCTGGATTGAGATGGAATCTCAGTGTGGTTTCAATTTGCCTTTCTCTCATGACTAATGATGATGAACATTTTTTTCATATATTTATTTGCCATTCATATTTCTTCATCTGAGAACTGTATATTCATTTCAGATGCCCATTTTTGGAATGGGTCTTTGAATTACAAGGGTCTGATTTTTTTTTTTAATTCTTTATAAGTTCTAGACAGAAGTCCTTTGTCTGAGGCACAATCCATTAAGATTTTTTTCCCAATTTGTGGATTTTCTTTTCACTCTGCTGGAAATCTCTTTTGACATACAGAAACTCTTCAATAAGATGTGGTCCCAGTTACTGATTCTGGAAAGTATTTCCCGGGAGGTTTGATTCTTGTTCATGAATTCTCCAGCTACCCCTATATCTTTGAGATTTTTACCTACTTTGTCTTCCAACAGATTTAGTGTTTCTGTTTTAATATTTAGATCTTTGATCTATGTAGATTTTAGTTTAGTACATGGTGATAAGCATGGGTCTAGTTTTAGCCTTCTGCATATGGATAGCCAATTTTTCCAGCATCATTTGTTAGAGACTGTCATTTTTCCAGGGAACATGTTTGGCCCCTTCATCAAAGATAAGGTGGTTGAGTGAGTTTGTGGTTGTTGTTGTATCTTCCAATCTATTCCATTGATCTTCAGGTCTGTTTTTATTCCAGTACCATGCTGATTTTATTACTGTAGCTTTGTAGTACAATTTCAAGTCAGGGAATGTGATGCCTCCTGCCTTGCCTTTGCTGCTTAGAATTGTCTTTGCTATTCTAGGTCTATTCTGGATCCAAATGAATTTTAGGAGTGATTTCTCTAGATCTATGAGGTATGTCACTGGTATTTTGATTGGAATTGCATTGAATCTTTATAGTAATTTTGTGAGAATGGCCATTTTCACAATGTTTGTTCTTCCTATCCATGCACAGGAGATGTCTTTCCCTTTTCTGAGGTCCTCTTCCATTTCCTCTTTCAGGGTATTATAATTTCCTTGTATAGGTGTTTTACATCTTTTGTGAGATTAATTCCTAAGTATTTCATTTTTTTGGATGCTAGTGTAAAGGGTGTGGCTTCTCTTATTTCTCTCTCAGTACTTTTGTTGTTAGTGTATAGGAATGCTATTGATTTTTTAGTATTGACTTTGTATCCAGCTACATTGCTGAATTTATTTATTATATCTAGGAGTTTTTCAATGGAGTTCTGGGGGTCTTCTATGTAAAGTATCACGTCATCTGAAAATAATGATAATTTAACTTCCTCTTTTCCTATCTTTACTCCTTTTATTTCTCTCTGCTTTCTAATTGCTTTGGCTAGTATTTCCAGTACTCTGTTGAATAGGAGTGGTGATAGGGGACATCCTTGTCTTGGGCCTGATTTTAAGGTAAAGGCTTTCAGTTTTTGACCATTTAATATGATGCTGGCTGTTGGTTTGTCATAGATGGCCTTTATCATATTGAGGTGAAGACCATCTATTCCCATTCTCTGTAAGGTTCTTCTCATGAATGAGTGTTGGACACTATCAAAATCTTTTTCTGCATCTATAGAGATAATCATGCGGTTCTTACTTTTGGCTCTATTGATATGGTGGATTACATTTATTGATTTATGTATGTTGAACCATCCCTGCATTCCTGGGATAAATCCCACTTGGTCGTGGTGTATAATCTTCTTGATGATTTGCTGCACCCTGTTTGCCAATATTTTATTGAGAATTTTTGCATCTATGTTCATTAGGGAGATTGGCCTATAGTTCTCTTTTTTAGTTGGGTCTGTCTCAGGTTTTGGTTCTAGAGTAATATTTGTTCCAGGAATGACTTAGGAACAATTGCTTCCCTTTCAATTTCATTGAAGAGTTTCAGGAGTGTTGGAATTAAGTCTTCTTTGTATTTCTTGTAGAATTCTGCAGTGAATCTGTCTGGGCCTGGGTTCTTCTTTGTTGGCAAGGACTTAATTACATTTTCAATTTCATTAATAGAAATTGGATTATTCAGCAGTTTTACATCTTCCTGATCCAGCTTTGGTAGTTCATATGTATCTAGGAATCTGTCTATTTCTTCAGTGTTATCGAACCTATGAGAGTAGAGGTTTTCAAAATAGGTGTTGATGATCTTATGTATTTCCACCGAGTCTATAGTAATTTCACATCCTGATCATTTTCATACCTTTACTTTCCTATCCTTCCCCTGTGATCATAGTACCTTTCCTCATCTTCAAAATCTAACTTCTAGTTTTATATCATCTCTCTTTTATTTTATTTATATTACAGTCTCTGGTAACTTTTTGTACATGTTGTAGATTTTATTGTAAGCTGCAAATTTATAAATTTCCAGAAAATTGAACTATTTGTTATATTTTCAGTATGATTCCAAAAACTTAATTTATTATTTTCATAGAAACTATTTTTGTTTCAATATTCTTTTGATCTCCTGATAAGCTATTGATGCTAATATGAATCCTTTTGCCTATAGAGATTCCTAAGAGTGCCAAAGTTTGTAAAGGTTTGCTTCACTGCCAAAGTGAAAGATTCTTGTCCAATTTATACCATGTTTTGCATTGTTTTGCTTTTAATCAAAGAACCAAGAATGACTGTTTCTTGGAAATGATCCTTTTCATCACAACAAAACAATTCCTTAAAACTCATTCACAATACACTTACCCATTATAAAACTTTTGAAGGTTGAGTTAGATAATGAAAATTTTCTTTAGACCTATCATATTCCAAAGCTAAGTTGCTGTCTCAAAAGAGAAAAAATAAATAGAGTGAAGTTTGATGTAGGGGAGTTACAGAAATAGACCCTTGGAAATATACTATAAATATGTTCATGTATTTATCCTACCATTTTAAATGAGAAGGTAGGAATTATTTTTTTAATCCCCAGTCAAAATTTCTATGTTCTTCCTAAAAATATTCCATCTGTCAAGTGTTTTGATCCTCCCAAGAGGTTATCAGTCTTTCTGTATAGTTATATTTATTTTCTTAAACTTACTTCCAAATGTACATAAGTATTATTTCATTAAAGCCAAATATGTCTTATAACATTCAAGAATAATAATTAATCACATTGATGAGGGCACTGGAAGGAGGCTCAAGAAAACATGTCAAAAGCTAAAAGTGGCTTCCATATTTGAGGTACACTACTTGCTATTTTACAGGCACTTTTTATATATGGATATGTCTGAACTCTGATCTTACAAAATAAAATTCACTCCTATTTTATAAATGGAGGGAGGAGCCCCTGAAAGCCAATGAATTGTGGAAGCCAGGGTTTGAACACAGATTTGTCATATCTAGAGTCTATGTTCTTTCCATTCCATAATGTCACTTCTTAAAATTAGGTGTTCAACCTTGACA